>BQNB010050505.1:0-41475 GCA_026074375.1 Tanacetum coccineum | reverse complement strand
CCTGCGAGTACTTATTTGCGGTCTTGCCCTCGTGCACGGATGCATTCCGGGTTATATGCTTCACACGTAACCATATGGATATTATAGACCATGTAATCTTATTATATGCCAAAGTTTATTATGTATTTAGTACTTTAGTTTATGGGTCAATTTGTTGACTGCAAATGGGTTGGAACAATGGGTCAAAATAGTTAACCCAAACACCCATGTATTGGCAGTTAAAAACAGTTATGGTAGTTAGCAGTTATGGGCAGTTATCATTGGATCATGTGTAACTGTCATTTAGATTAGTATATATATGTATGTATAGTGTCTGCAAACATTTATCAATCATTTCCATAATCAAAGTCCATTGTTTGCAATTCTGTCTCTTTACCCTTTGTTTCTGTTTTATTATATTGCATACTCAAAAACTCAACATGGTGAACCACAATCATTCAATGAAGAACAATTGGCTTCAAAACAAACCTGTGCAACATATTGCTGTTGCATGACGAACCTGAACGTTCACCCCTTTTTTTCTCTTCTAGTAATGTCTACACCTTCGTGTTTTTCTTTATCTTCAGCTGCATATGCTTCTTTCCTCCATTGTTTTAGTTGACGTTTACCCGTTTTGTATTTGTGGCTGTTTCCGGTGTATCAAATACCAACATGATCTCTAACCCTCCCAGCAACTTAACTTCCACTTTGCTAAGCCCCTGTTCGTGACATAAGTCAGAGATCTTCGTTAGATATCGAAGGCTCGTCACCTCCCCAATCAAACATCTGTTGAACAGCTCCAAATTCACCTCCTTATCACTCACCTCTAATCTTCTTATCTCCTCATATACTTTTTTCGGGTTTAACTTATCATCTTGATTCTTGCATTCTTCCTTATTTTCTTCCCTGCCTTTCTCATTATTGTTCTTTTCACTTCTGATCTCCATCTATCTATCATCTCCTGGATTCTTTCTATCGTATGCAAGAAACACTTTTAAAGGCAACTCTCCTATTTTGATTTCATGTAGCCTTCTTATCAGTAGACCCACGTCCTCCACTAGTTTGAAATGAATGAAGCCGTATCTTTGTCCGTTTCATAATCACTTCTGTACCATATACATATCGAAAATGGTTCCATACTTCTTAAATAGCATCCATAAGTTTCCCATCCCCCAATCGTTTGGAAAGTTAAAAAACATGAACGACTGCCGAATTGCGTTTACCACCGATGTATTTAGTTCCTAGATGCTTACCGTTGTATTCCCCTCTATTTCCTATGTGCCTTTCTCTCATAATATTACCATCTCTTGATTGAAATCTCTCACGACCCTCTCTCACCAGGAAGTTACAAACCTTTATTTTCTCTCATATAGAACATTTTTTTCACTCTCACCTTTTTGGTTTGTGTCAAATTTTGTTGAGAGAAACTCCAGTTAACGAAGTCATAACACAATCCTTAAGTACGACATCACGATTTTTATGTTTTGCAAAAAAACTTAATATACATTACAAGACGCTGAGCTTAAAATCTTACATTAAAGAGAGTTGTTGCAGTATGTGCATCTACTGCACTAAACGGGTCATCGAGAAGATAAATATCAGCATCATTATAAACTACTCTTACGAGTTGAATCCTTTGCTTCTGTCCTCCACTCATGTTAAGCCCTCTTTGGCCTATTTCTGTTAGATCCCTGTTTTTAAATGCTTCGATATCCGTATCCAAAGCACAAGCCTTTATGGCCTTTTCATACATAGTTCTGTTCATTGGCTTTCCGTACAGTATGTTATCTTGGATCGTCCCACTTTGAATTCAAGATGTTTGGCCACCTGAAAGAAAAAATGAAAATGACCTTCATATAAATAACAGACACTTACATGTCATTATGATATACATATGTATCTGCGAACTCACTGTCTTGAAGTTCAAGAAATCTCTCCAAGAATAGCATATAACATCGATGATTTTCCAGAACCAACTCACCCGTAAACTACAATTTTTTGCCCACATTTTACTTCAAGATTAACGTTCTGAAGTGTTGGAGTGGTGGATTCAGGATGCCAAGCGAAATTTCCATCCTATATTCTAATATTGTTACATGACTTCTCAGTTTCTTGTTTGGTTGTCATCCTGTTATCTTTTAGTTCATCGTCAACTAAGAAAGAAGTAATCCTATCAAAGGATACTTTAACGCGGAAATTGCATCAGTCAACAACCGTATAGGTTTAGACATAGTCCATAGTGTTGCTAAAATTGTAAAAATAGTGGCAGCATCTACAGGGGCACTTCTCAAAAGCGCACATCCAAAAAGAACGACTGAAGAAATGGGTGTCGGTGACATCCAATACAACATCGTGCCATAGACCTTTTTAAACTCAGCTTCACGCAACAAGATTCGACAACTTTCTTGAATTTTCTTAGAAGTTGATCGTAGTCTCTTGTCGTGAGCCACCATGAATTCCAACTGACACTTATGAATTCCGGAGCTTCTCTCTTCTCTTGGTGTGAAAATTCTTCAATTGTGAGCCTCTTTATCGTCTTAGTATTATTGTCCCGGTAATATCTTGTTGGCCTCATGATTTTGATTTCCGTTTGTGGATCAAAGTTAGGTTTAAAGTTCATATTCTTGTACAAGATGTTATTGGCTCTGATACATTTTGGATATAGCCTACAATGAGAGATTTAAACTGTTATTATGTTGCACATATTTCAAAATTTTGAAACAGTCTATTACAAGTGCAATTAAAAAAATACTTCATTACACTCGAAATGATATAATACAAGGAGTTTAAGATGTGAAACGTACCCATCACGTGATAGCAAGTAAGGTTGGGCGGATCGAATGTATCGTGGGGCAATACCACTCAGAAAGGAGACCTCAGCTTAGCCAGGGTAGAGATAACGGTCGCCTAATGTTTTAGGAACCAAAATTCCTCCAGGGGCATATATCTCATAACGATATATGAGCTCTACTACCCTTATGGAGACCATGGGAGACTAGGAACCGCTAAGTGTAGTGCTAATAAACCCATGAGTAGTATCCCTTATTGTTTCAAGGGGTCTCCCAGCAAATGGGTTTATTACTCATGGGTTTATTAGCACTACACTTAGCGGTTCCTGGTCTCCCATGGTCTCCATAGGGGTAGTGGAGCTCATATATCGTTATGAGATATATGTGCCTAGAGGAACTTTGGTTCCAAAAACATTAGGCGACCGCTATCTCTACCCTGGCCAAGCTGAGGTCGCCTTTCCGAGTGGTATTGCCCCACGGTACATTTGATCCACCCAACCTTACTTGCTATCATGTGATGGATACGTTTCACGTCTTAAACTCCTTGTATTATATCATTTCTAGTGTAATGATGTATTTTTTTTAGTTGCGCTTGTAATAGACTGTTTCAAAATTTTGAAATAAGTGCAACATAATAACAGTTTAAATATCTGATTGTAGGCTATATCCAAAATGTATTAGAGCCAATAACATCTTTTACAAGAATATGAACTTCAAACCTAACTTTGATCCACAACTGAAATCAAAATCCTGAGGCCAACAAGATATTACCGGGACAATAATACTAAGACGATAAATAGACTCACAATTGAAGAATTTCCACACCAAGAGAAGAGAGAAGCTCCGGAACATATGTATATAAATTTGACTTTTCTGGTTGGCTTTTTTCGGGTTGGGTTAATTTTTCGGGTCGGGTTATTTATCTTCAAATCCCCCATGCACCTTATTCACTTTCCCTACTTTTATTTCCTCTCTCTTTCACTTTTTCTATGGGTTCACTTTCACACACTAAAAACACACAGAGAATGAGCAGCAACAACAAACAACCGCTAGACCTCAATGACATCACCGCCTCCTTACCTACCGAAGATACGTACCCTCACATCTCATCTCCAAACCCTAATTTTTTCATTTTTTCATTTAATTTTTGTCGTTTTCTGCAGGTTTGACTATGGAGGAGCGTGCTGGACTAGTCAACGCACTCAAGGTCTATATATCTAATATTTATTTTTTTATTCTTTGTAACTATGTGTGTTAGGTAGCGATTATCGGTTAAATTTTTCGCGCTATTATGTATTATAGTTCATAATTTACTTTTACTGTGAATAATGTGTGTGTTAGTGATTATTAGTTAATTTGATAAGTGAATAATGCTTAGTTTTATAATTAGGTTAAGATTTATTTATTTCACTGTGTGTGTATTAGATAGCAATTATCATTGAATTTTGGCCTCGAGTGTTTAGTTTTGTACATGTGTGTGTTAGGTAGTGAATATGGTTAGTTTTATATGCGTGTGTTTAGTATCGTTATGCAGGTCAAAATGTAAATTCACTGTGTTTGTGCGTGGTTGATACTAGGGCTAAGCATCAGTTTGGTTTTGCCTTGGTCTGTTCGGTTTGTTTATGTGTGTTTTCTGGTTTGGTATGAACCGTACACAACCTAGCCGAACCGAAAATCATAAATATATAGAACTAAAAACCGAAGTGAATATGGTAGGTTCGGTTAGGTTTTTGGTCTACTTTGCTCAGCCCTATGTGTATTTTGTTAAGGTTAGTGTTAATCGGTTAAACTTATCCGCGAGTACTTAATTTTGTAAAATCTGAAACTGTGTCCTTGTTTGTGTGTGTTAGGTAGTGACTATCATTTTGCGAGTGTTCAATTTGTAGTATAAGGTTAACATTATTTTTATTGTGAGTAATGTGTGT
This sequence comes from Tanacetum coccineum, assembly GCA_026074375.1. Classification (NCBI taxonomy): domain Eukaryota; kingdom Viridiplantae; phylum Streptophyta; class Magnoliopsida; order Asterales; family Asteraceae; genus Tanacetum; species Tanacetum coccineum. The sequence continues at coordinate 36,782 of BQNB010050505.1, read as the reverse complement.
ATTAGCATATTAGCCATTAGGTAGTGATTATCGGTTAATTCTGGCAGCATTTTGTAATATGGGTTGAAATTATTTCTTAGTCTGTAATTGTGTATGTTAGGTAGTGATAATTGGTTACTTTTATCTGCGAGTGTTCAGTATTGTTTTGTAGGTCGAAATGTGCGTATGCGTGTTTGATAGGTAGTGATTATTAGTTAATGAGTTTTACTATGTGTCAGTTTTGTTTCGGTTCGGCTCGGTTTACAAGGTTTGGTGTGTTCTTCTCGGTTTTGGCTCGAGCTGAACTGAAACCGAATATCATAAATATATAGAACAGAAAACTGAACTAAATATGGTTGGTTTGGTTTTGGATTTGCCTCGATTTTCGGTCTATTTTGCTCAGACCTATTTGTCTATGTTTAGGTAGTGATTATCGGGTAATTTTATATGCGAGTGCTTAAATTTGTAAAATTTGAAATTGTGGGCTTGTTTGTGTGTGTTAGGTAGTAATTATCAGTTACTTTTATCTGCGCGTGTAATTTTGCAAAATATGTTGACAAAAATTGTTGCTATGTATTAGTAGTAGTTAGTGATTATTAGTTAGTTATGTTCGCGAGTGTTTAATATGTTATGTAAGTTCTGTATTGTTGGTAGTGATTGTCAGTTCGTTTTATCCGCTAGAGTTTTATTATGTAATATATATATACATGTATATATATATATATATATATATATATATATATATATACGTATATATATATATATATATAAAATATATGTATACATATACATATACATATACATATATATAATATATATATATATATATATATATATATATATATAATATATATACATATACAAATATATATGTATACTACTATATACATAAAACGTATATACGTTGTGTGTGTATATATTATATATATATATATAAATATATATATATAATATATACGTGTATAAAATACTGTATAAAAATATATATATACCCCCCATACACGTATATATATATATATATATTATAAACGATATAACGTGTAATGTATATATTATACTATATATATAACGTATATATATATATGTATATATATATAATAATATACAGAATATTAAATATTATATTAATATATATATATATATATATATATATTTATATATATACGTATATATATATATATATATATATGTATATACGTATATATATATATACGTATATACGTATATATATATATATATATACGTATATACGTATATATACGAAACCAGAAAACACACATAAACGAACCGAACAGACCAAGGCAAAACCAAACCGATGCTCAGCCCTAATATCAACCACGCACAAACACAGTGAATTTACATTTTGACCCGCATAACGATACTAAACACTCGCTGATAAAACTAACCATAATCACTACCTAACACACACAGGTACAAAACTAAACACTCGAGGCCAAAATTCAACGATTGCACATGGAGTATTTAAAAATCCAAAGCACATGGAAACAATCGCAGCCATACTTCAACGTTCGAAGGAAAACCCTAAAGCAACCAAGGTCCATTCTATTAACAAAACCATGTCCTCATTAAAGAACATCAAGTTTGATTATACTTGTCACATAGACAAAGTTTGATGTAATTCTCATTTGATAACATAGTTTTATAGTAAATATATGACGAAATATACGTATACACATATATATATACGTAAGTTATCCAAGGTGCCATACGAGTTTAGTGACAATCGCTGATGTATATGGTGTAATCGGAAGGGAGTCACATGCGTTAATAATTTTTGAATATCGTATCAACAATATCAACAACAATATATAACAAGTAATATTGAACTAAAATATAACTAGGGTTTATAGTTTACCTCTTGCAGTCGAATTCAAAACTTTGAATAAAAATCAAATCCTCCGATTGGGTTTCTTCACAATATAGGCATGCAAGAGGTAAACTTAAAACCCTAGTATATATATACTTATGAGATGTTTTAAGAATGGAATGTTGTTATACACGTAATTAATTGTTTACAGCGTTGTTTATAGCACTACATAATTGTAAGAAAGGAATGTGTATAATTTCCATTATACAACGTCTCATTATATGGATATCATTACATAAGTGTTAATATTTTGTAAGAAAGGAATGTTTATGGGTTACAATTAATAAACGTATTATAGGCGTTGTTATTTGTAAAAAAATTGATTTTGAAGTGTTTATAAGTTCGTGTGTCTTTTCCACAAAACGTGCAATTCATTTTTTTAATTTCACTTTTTACGTATCATGATCTCATAAGCTGATGTTGTTAGGTCATGATTCGTGATTAGAAAGGTTTATTTGCAAAAGAAATTTATTTAAATCATCTAAAACTTACAGTTATTGTAAATACGCTAGTGTTATCGGTTTCGGTAACAGTCAGGCCATAGTCCATGTTGTGTAAGTAGAATAAATCTAAGGCCGTAACAAAATTGCATCTAGAGCTTCTACTAGAAATCGAATCACATCGATCTAGTGTATTGATATCTTTTTTGATTTAGGTTTAAAATCTGACGAAGGACCATCAATGGATTTCAGAGATTCTTTAGAAGAACTGTTTTGACAACTATTTAATCATTAAATCTACACGAGTACGCAGCGGATAACATATAATCACGTATAGAAAATATAATCAACAAAGAGATTGATGACGTGTACCTTTTAGCAATTAACGAAACACCGTCTTCAATATACGTGTGTGTATAAAGCTAATCCACGCCAAAACTAAATAAGTTAGAAAAGTAGATAACGTATGCATACAATACACGTCACTAAGATAAGCTAGGATGCTAGTACTTGCTTCACGATTAAACGACTCAACACAATGTTCTTGTTTTTGGGTACTGCCGATCAAAACAAATCCTAAAAGGGTTGTTTGTTTTCTACCGAAAGAATCAACAAAGGAAAAAGCAAACCATGCATGTAATATGCATGTTACCATGCATTGTATAAGCATACATGTATTGTATACGAATGGAATCTTTTGATTTCTTTATTCCTGCCAATCGTTGATAACATGGAATAACACTACTACACAAATGGACATAGAGCCCCCTTAATAGAGCCCATTTTTTGTGAAAAGCGGGCTCTAAAGGGGCTCCCCACTTTTCAAGAGGGTATAGAGCCATGCTTCCTCTAACAGAACCGGGCTTTATTTGGCCAAAGGAATAGAGCCATGTTTTCATCGAAGAAACCGGGCTCTATTACTGATATAAAGCCAGGTTCACTGCCAGGCTTTATGTTCCATACATTACAGCCGTGTTGCCTTCTGCAAAACCGGGCTCTATTATAAATTTTGCAATCTCTCCAAAATAATGATGTTTCCCTCTTTGACATTTCACTTGTCCCGCCTCTATTTTTCACCAAAAATAAAACTGTCCCTCACATCTCACATCTCAAACTTATCCTTTTCATTTAATCTCAAACTTAATCTTTTCATTTTATATCTCGGTCTTCAACCAAACAAAAAACGTTTCCATTATTGATCCTTGATAGTCTGTAGTCACCTCCCCCCGGTCGTTAATCATATCCTCACCACCACAGGTCATGGCGGTTCATACTCTTCACTCCCGATTTCATGTTTATATATCCACAGATCAAGTTATTTTATCTGTTATTTTTTCAATCTAATCATCAATTTGAGGTGTTTATGTGTCAATTTCGTGTTTTTCTTCTTTTAGGCATTAAGGTTCATGTAATCCCCAATCTATAAGAGCTCGGGACATACTTTCTGCTGCAGTTTATGCTCATTACAAGGTAGATGTTTTGTTATCATTTAATGCTAAATTTTTAATGCATAGATGTTTTGTTATCATTTAATACTTGTTCTTTAGTCACTTGTGATTTATTTTTAGCTGTATTTAATTGCCCTGTCACCCGTGAGAAAATAGTATAGAGTATGATAGTTTCTCAAGTTATTTGATAGTTACCATCATTAAGAGTGAGAAGTGTCCTATAATTTGTAGTTTGCACTGATTGAATAGTGAGCAGCAAAGCATGCATCAAAATTTGGAGGCAGCTAAAGGTTTTAGAATATTGGCCTCACTTTTATCTTAGTCTTTTATCTTTTTTTGTATTATTGCTTTAAGTTAATGCTGACGCAAAGTCAACTACAGATAACGGGCTTATTGAAGGTTCTCTTAAGGTATTTTCATATAGACATTATGGAGAGGTTTTTAGAGGTTGGCTTGATAAGAAAACTTATTCCCCTTCAAAGAGTGATAGTGGATTAACTATTGCCATTAAAAGACTCTATTTAGACAAGTTTAAACCTCATAAGGTGAAGGAGGTCCCAGTTTTCATTTATGGAAATTTGAAATTGCTTAATTGGATGGTCTAATACTAATTTTTTGTGGATGCAGCTAAATATGAAAATTTTAGAAGAAATTAATGATCCTAATGTTGTAAAGATCTTAGGCTATTGCATGGAAGAAGATTTGGTACCTATCATTTACGAGTTTATGCACCAAGGAACCTTAAAGGAATACCTATTCAGCAGTAAGTTCAACTTTATAAGATACTTAACAAGTAGCTGAAATATATATATATATATATATATATATATATATATATAATATATTATTTTTATAAATTATATATATATATTTAGAATTGCACGCATACATGAACGGTACTAATTAAGAGAAATAAAAGGATGTTTCTTGCAGTAGAAAGAATGACAGAGCGTCACCGGTTGTTTTCGAGGGTTAAAATTGCAACTGGTGTTGTTAGAGGCCTTATTTTCTTGCGTACACAGCCTCAACATGCTGATTGCTCATTGAAGATACACAATATATTGTTGGATGAGGTACTTGTGTTTTGAACCATTTAATGCTTACTTAAGCTCCTTCAGCATATGAACATAAGACTTCCACCCAAGCTAGCTCGTCTAGACTCTAGACTAACAATGGAACTAAATGAAAATATAACATTGTGAATATATATAGTCGATAGGATTGTGGACTTGTAGGACATCTAAACGCTAATTTGTTATACTGTACTCTTGTAAATCGTCTCAAATATATCATTGTTGGTGGGTGGTGTTTTTTATTTTTTATTGGTATTTTTGCGGGGGGGGGGGGGGATACAGGTCGAATTTATAGAGGTCGAAATGGGTTGGGTTGACCCAAAACACCTTTTGTACATATAAAACAAACTGGATTTGACTGATCGTAGGTATTCGGGTCAGCATTTCCACCTCTAATTCTCTCTTCTCTTCTAAATCCCAGGGAAATGTTGGTTTGATCTTTACCAAGGGTGACTTGAAGGAAGTCAATGAGGAAGTTGCCAAGTACAAGGTGAGATTTACAACACTTCATATCTTGTTTATTTAGTTAAATGATTTATGTGTTTCATTGAATTATATACTATGTAGAGGGTGTTTGAAACAGCATAGAGTGATGTGTATTGTCTCGTTACTGTTTCAAAATACATTAAGGCCACAAAATGGACCTGATTTGATTGTTTATATTCTTTTTAGAATCTTTGGCCATTTGAAACAGTTTAAGCTAATCTTGTCACCTCTTTAAGATGTTTTAATTATCTATCTGAAAAAGTATTAAGCAAACAAGCTCTGTGATAAGCTCATTTTTTTGGGTTTATTGTTTTTTTGAAATTTCAAAAAGGCAAAACCCACCTCTCTTTGCGAGTTCAAACATGTCTCGTTAAGTGTTAGTTTAAGTTTTTTTTTGGGATGATGCCGTTATATTTCAAGATTATAATCTACTAAATTTTCAAGAAATACAGATTTTATTATTATTATTATTCCATCTTTTAACATTATACATACCATCGATGCCTTACAATTCCATCTTTTAACATTATACATACCATCGACTGACGAAATTTGCCATCCATATAATCTGTCAATACTAAGGGGTGTTTTGGAAAGCATATTGTAAACACCTTATGCTTATTTACAAAACCATCTGGACATGGCAATTGATCTGATAAGTTGTGTGCCTTTATCCAAACGCTCAATAAGTTCTTTTCGGCTGTAACCAAACACATTGAGCTGATAAGTTGTCGCTCTAACAGTATGCACAAATGACATGGCAATTGAGCCAACTTACTTGACTTTGCATAATACATCAGCAATAATAGGTTTAGAAAAATAAATGATATTGAATAAATAAATGCAAGACATAATAAAGAAGTTGTATTTGACCTCTTTTTCTTTTTTTCCAAGATCTCACATCCGCAAAGTTTGAAGCCTTCTTGCATCTTTGTACAATAACTTGTTTTATATTGCAATAATTTTTGTTTTGTTTTATCTTACATCGAGCTTATGTATGTTTTTTTATAGATGCCGTGGAATGACAAGAAGCCTTTTACCACTAAGGAGTTGGACGACATCGTGAGCTCGTGCATTTCAGTGTGTGGCATCTGATGATTAGTCATGTTAGTGTTTCGGAAAGGTCGGCATGTCGTCATGTCTTTTTCTATATCTCCTTTCCCTTAGCTCAACAAAACACTTGCTGTGAAACTGTTGTGATGTCTAGTATGTTTGTTAAGTTCGTGTTAAGTCCGTATACTCGTATTAAACTGACGTGAAACTGATCTTTGATCTTAAATCTATTAGTTTTGCTATAACCTTCATGGTTTATGGTTTTGTTACAAATTTGTTTTTGCTTGTTATGCTTGTTTTTTGTTTTGCTGTGGCTTTATACCTGGAAATACAGTACATACAGGTTGTATTTAACAAAATCCAAAAAAAAAAAAAAATCATAGAGCCATGTTTCAAAGGAAAGAACCGGGGTCTTTACTAATAAAAAAAGGGTTTTTTTATTCAGATAGAGCAAGGTTATCAAATAAAATACCGGGCTCTATTATAAATCTTAAAGCCCGTTTTAAAAACCGGGATCTATGGCATTTCCTCATAGAGTCCCCCCCCCCTTAAGCCCCCAGGCAAAAACGGGCTCTATGAACCTTTTAAACCGGGCTCTATGTCCAATTTTGTAGTAGTGTAAGAAAACACTTTAAGGGTTGATGTATGAGTCGTGTGTTAGGCATCGTGAATAATGACCTCAATATGTCATTATATAGTCTAATGACTTGGTATCCAAGACATACTATAACACCTCTTCAAGTTTGCAAGAAACGACACTCGGACCCCTTCTTTTTTCCTTGTCGCAACCGGTCACAACCAACACCCCACGGGTTTGGTTTTCATACTAACAAGTCCTTCACTTGTTAATATATATTAATTAGTTATAACGTCTAACATTATAATTAAAGACTATTTAATTATTTCGTGAAACATATTATTATAATTAATATACGATAAATATATTAATTACATTATTTGATATATGTACATATCCAACACAAATTGCGTTCCACTAAGCTTCCACAGTTTCTTTCTTAGGGTTAGTAGTGGCACCCTTCTTATAGTAATCCATAAAAGACTCATCCCCCATGTCTTTTAGTAAATGTAGACTCATGATAGAGATGAAAGCCTGCATAGATCGATAGCTGTTGATCGGCACTCCTTCAAACTGAAACTTGAAAGTGGAAGGACGATCGAGTGCCTTATGACTAAAGAATTCGAGGATGTATTCTCGTACGAGTGGCTCCCTCATCTTGAATAAATTGCTCCACGCGCTTGAATTTTTCATCTCTCTTCTACGAGTTCCTTGCTCAACTAATTCCATACCTTTGAAATCCAAACATCCCATGTGCACATTCTCCTTGTGGCATATTTTTCTAAATCTACCATTGAACTTCTTCCTAGTTTCTGCAGTGTCATTGTGATGATCAAAGCGTAAAAATGAGCATAACGTTTCAAATTTCTTATAATCTATTTTCTTGAATAAGATTCACTATATATCTTGTTAGTCATAGACAAACTAAACAACAAAAGCTTCATATTAGTTAAAAGAGAATTGTAAAAAAAATAAAATCGGATCAGGTAGTCCTCACGTAGTAAGCCTAATTAAGGAAGTGCTTACGTCGTAAGACCACTTAGCTCACAGGCAGCATACTCTGCAGAAGCATACGTCGCGCACAAAAAGTGCCACTAAGGATAAAATAAGTGTCACTAAAGGTCTTTCCGGGAATTAGTGGCAGAAAATATATAAGTGTCACTAAGTGCGCTGCCACTAGAGAGATTTAGTGGCACTTTTTGATGTGTTGCTCCAACCATTTTGAGCTTTAGTGGCATTCATACTTCTGTCACAGAAAACTTAAAGGATTTGTGGAATAGGATTTATGCCACTAGATGCATGTAGCTACAAACAACCAACCAGTTTTTAGGAGCAAATATTTGGTGCCACCACAACAGATTTCAACAATACCTTTTTGACACCATAACATATTTTTTAAAACGCCCAAGAAATTTAAATATTCTAGTAATATATATGCACCCGTTTAGATATATACATAAATTTAAATACCCCGAGTTTACGTTCTGTATTATATACTAGTAACTACATATATTTGGCCGGTACCATATTTAAAATGTTTATGATATAAGATAATGAGATCTTTGAAAATAAAGCATAAATAATAAGTAACACGACTAGGTGATTTGGTTTGGTTTTGTGGGTCGAGCATATAATTGACGAAACGACTTAGGAAACAATTTATGCCTTCATAAAGCAATAAATATCATTTAAGAAAATTAGTAAATCTAATAATTCAAACCATTTAAATAACAGAAAGAGTTAATTAGAAACCGTCAAACGATCACGCCCAAAATTGCGAACTAATTGGCCCGCAAGTAAAATAAACTCGTAACCTCCTTGTAAGATAAATTTACCTTAGAATAAAGATTTGGCTATGTGGGCTTAGTCAACCACGTCTATTTAAAATTCTGATTTTGTTGATGAATCAGATACGAGTAAGTAATAAATATACAAACGCACATAAATTATGAGTTGTTTCAAATTTTAGAATGAGTCAAAACATAAGGCGTCAAATTAACGCAAAAGTCTCCCAAATTACCATCATTCTATATCTCGTTGTTTATATTTATATTTATATAGTAATTGTATTGTTTGTAGTTAGATATATTGGTTGTTAATATTGTTAATTTATATCACATATACTTAAATCAAACGTTTTTATAACCAAAGTTTTAAAATGCCAATTAACCAGTTAAACTATTCAACCCCCCCCCCTCTTCTAGAGAGAGAAAGAGTTAAAGATGAAGTTTAGAGAGAGAAGGAGTTATATATATATATATATATATATATATATATATATATATATATATATATATATATGAAAGAAAGATGGAAGGATCATGTAAACTAGAAAATGAACCAACACCCTCTCCAAGCTATGGAGAGGGGTATTTATGCAAAGGTTGGACCAGTCATGGGTTCTTGTTGGGCCTTCATGGACCGGCCTTCGTTTATGAATGGGCTTTAGCCCAATAATTTGCAACACCCCCATTTTGGAAATATAGCAGCGGAAGCTAATCTGAGGTATTACTTCATGAATCACAGAGACAATCATAGAAAACGAATAAAAAAGAGACGGTTTTGAAAATCAAGTTATCATTCATTTATTCAACTGAGTTTTTACAAACGTAAGGTCCCAAAATCTAGAAACATAAAGTTTGAATGATAACAATTTAGCCATTTTTCAAGTCCTTGCCATTCCGTGCCACTAGTTGCTCAATTTCCTGAGATAAACATGCTAAAAAGGTCAACACAAAGGTTGACAGAAATTCATAGTATTATTATAAATAGTGTGAATACAAGTCATAATGTAATAATTGTACGAGCACAATTATTATAGAAAACAGTATTATTGCATTATGGTATTATATAATTGCGTCTAAGCTCATGGCACACAAACTGACTGGTGTATATATATACCCAAATTATTAGGATATATATATATATAAAAATATTATGGCCCCCGGTGTAGGTAATTTCCATATACCTATGAAATTCAAATATAGTGCGTTTGGTTACCTATCCGGCTAACACAAACGGGATTCGTCAATCCTGATAGATCTATCCACAATATTCGCGTTCACTCGTAAGTGATTAATGGTCCATGATGGTGGGGTCTTTTGGCATAAAGTGACTTAGATCACAAGCAATAATATATCATGATATCCTACATTTAGAAAAGACTTGTATTCATGGTTTAAGCATGTATCCCCCTCACGGGTTTATGAAATATAAGAGATTTAAAAGTGAGGCTATGAACTCACTAAGTCTTTGATCTTTGAAAAGTAATCACATTGTTATAAGATAAACGAGCCCCGTCTCGCAACTGGTTTATTTATATCAAGTTTTTAGGATGATTTGTACGCTAGAATTTGGTTTTAAGAGTTTTTTTAATATTGTTATGAGTTTGATTCGATGAGTTTAGGAATTATTGTTCACCGTTTCGGGCACATCATAATTCAGTAGTTCATTAGTAAAACGGTTTGAGGAGTCAGAGGCTCTTTAAATCGTTAAACTGCAAAACTCAAGTCAGAATGTAATACCAAGATGAAATCCCTTAAATATGAAGTCACTAGTAATTGTGGTACTTATAGATTCGGTGACAGGCTTTTAAAAGCTCATCGTGAAAAATTATATAATAGTCTATAAACATAATCGGTTTTAAGCGTTTTGTCAATAACTAGAATTGATAAGCAAGTCAAGCGTTATTAAAAGTGTGTATTCTAGGTTTTGAACACATTGGTATACTTTTTCAAAAATGTTCATTTTAGACCTTTAAGAATGAAGTATGGCAAAAATATACCCTTTAGAGTTTCACTTTTACGAGTTTGGTCCTTATAGTTTAAAAGATGTGCATAGTAAACCTTTGTACTTTGGAAAGTGACTTTAATAGACCCTATAGTTTCATTAACTTATGAATTTGGCAAAAATAGTCCTTTTGTATTTATAAGTTTTCAAAAAAGTTCACGATATCTACCGTATGCATGAAAAACGTATCGTTCTTAAGTCTAAAATCATATTAATGATTTTTTTCAATATGAAAAGTAATTGTAGGTTATAGGCTTTATTAATATAGCTTAAATATAAAAGGTTTTTAAACGTAACGAAAGTTTAAAATAATGATTCGTTAAGCTAGAAATCAAAACGGGTCGTTTTAGGGTTAAATAACGAAAAAACGCGTAGGTTTTTAATTCAAATTCCTTCAAGACTTGATAAAGTGGTTATAATAACATTAGTTTAACTTAATAGAATAGATTATAACAACATTTAACCATTATAATGATTTGATTTAAGAAAAACACAAAATTAGGGTTTCGTGTGCACGGTTTGGATCAAAAAGAGAAAACGCATGGGTTTTGAGTTTTAAAACTTTAACAAGAGTATACTCTTAGGATTCATATGGAACATTATTAAGAGTTGTGTAATAGACAGGTATTAAGAGATCATAGAACTGGTTTGAGCTTTGAGTTCAACCAATGGAGGAAAAGGCATCAAAATGCGTAGTGAAACGCTTCGTTATGCTTAGGTTTTTTCTTCTTTCGGGCTTCTAGGCTTCTAATCCCTTCTCTGGATTATTATTCTTGGACATTTATTAGGAGCTTCTTGAGCAGGATATGTTGCTGTATGTGGTTTAGCCCTATGATATGGTGACTAATCCGGGATTAAATTTCATTTATAGTCGGGTCGGGTTAGTTAGTAGTCGATATCGAGACTATAAATACTCCCTTCTTACTTCCATGGAGGGGTTGGAGTTCACATTTGTAAAGTCGTGAGTGTGTGTGTGGTCCCTTTTTCTCTATTAAACCACACACATACACAAACACTCCTGCTTCTTCTTTTTTCTACCTCCTCTCTTTTCTCTCTTTTTCTCTCTAATAAACATGTCTCAATTTCTCTTTCACTTTATCCAACCTCCGGATCATTGTTCAAAGGGTTGAATCGTATTAGTAGGGGGTGGGGGGGGTTGAGGGGAGGGGGGGGTGGGGGGGGGGGAGGGGGGGGGGGGGGGGGAGGAGAGGGGGGAGAGTGGGGGGGGGGGGAGGGGTGGGAGGGGGGGAGGGAGGGGGGGGGGGGGGGGAGGATGGGGATGGAAGAGGGGGAGGGGAGGGGAGGGGGGGGAGAGGGGGGGCGGGTGAGGGGGATAAATTTGAGTTATACAATTGGTATCCAAAGCTTACGTGTGGATTCGTGTTGATTTTTGTGGTTAAACAGATCCAAATTCGTATGAAATTTGAAAAGACAAAATCAAACCCGAATTTTTGTGCTTAGATGTGTGAATGGTTATGTTATTAAGCAAGATCTAGGCATAGGGTAGCTAATTGTGCAAGAGAAATCAAGTTAAGAGGTCAAAAAGGGCGATTTATAGGCGATTTTAGGTGGAAAAACTCGTATATTTCGTCGTTGCGTTTTGACTCTCTGGCAAAATTCATGTTGCGTTTTGATTTCTTCTTGTTGCGTTTTGACTTCCTTCTTGTTGCGTTTTGACTCATTGCGTTTTGACTCACTGCGTTTTGACTCATTGCGTTTTGACATTGGTTGCGTTTTGACTCACTGCGTTTTGACTCACTGCGTTTTGACTCATTGCGTTTTGACATTGGTTGCGTTTTGACTCATTGCGTTTTGACTCACTGCGTTTTGACTCATTGCGTTTTGACATTGGTTGCGTTTTGGTTCACTGCGTTTTGATTACAGGTTGCGTTTGAGACAACGAATGCGTTTTGATAAATGTTACTTCTGCCCAATTTTTTTATTCATTGCGTTTGAATGAAATCTTGTGATGAAGAAAAGGTTTTAGTAAAACGGTCCATAACTTTTGATCAGTATGTCAGTTTTCAGGGCCCGTGACCTCTCAATCAAGAAAAATGTAGAGGATCACGCTGTAACCAAACTTTAGTAGTAGGATTTCTTAAGGCCAAAAGCTCGTTGTTATCTATGATTTATTCGAAATTTTTTTTTTTCAGTTTTTTGGAATTTGTGTTACACTTGTTTTTGTTCAGCTCACGACCCATCTGTATTTTGTGGCCAGTATCAGTTTGGTGAGCCTAGTTAAAAAATTTGTTGGTACCCATAAGCCAAAAATTATCTGTTTTTAGACAATTAAATCATTGGCCGCTGAGTCCGAATCAATTCATTCACGGTTTTTTCTATTGATTTTGTAAAATCCCGTTAATTCATTTATCGGTTTTAATCATAGACGTGTAAAATCCCGTGAACGTGAATTGCATACAAACACCACAATCAAGAATCAAGACTCATAAAACACAATCAACCATAACAACACACCACTTCAAACAACAAACTTAATCCAAAACGATCCTGAAAAGATTCACTTAAATGACAAAATGGCTAGAGATTCGAATTACGATGACATGTGATCACGGAGTTGATTTGGTATCCCTTATTTGCAATTGAAGTTGGATTTCACAAAGGCGTCTACTTATTTCATCATCGAGACTTTCTTCTATTTTCTATCGATTGATGACTTGCTTGAACGTATACAATTATGATTAAGACTTGGATTATCTAGTTTCCAGCGGTCAAGGGGTGGTTGGATGAAGACCTGGACAACTATCACTTAAAGGAGTTACGTTGTAGTACTCAGTGTCACACGCAGATGTCGATGTGGATAATTTCAAGAGGTGTTGTACCTCTTATACTTTTGATGGAGTATAAGGTACTTAGAGATTTTCTTCTGCACCGTTCTTCAATCAACAATAGTGCAAGATTAAGTAACAAATTTGGGGGATTTTACTTCAGTTTCAAGTTTGATATATCGGGTTTACTTCACCATGTGATCATGACAATAGCCTACAGAATACGAGGTTGGTAAGTTAGCCAGAGATTTAAAGGTTGAGATGTAATCAGCACTTCTCACGGGTATTTTTGTGCTATTCCAAGACAAAGATACTTCACAGTCTAAGCAAAATCTTCAAAGTTCTTCGATGACATTCATTCACAAGACCTTGATTATACCAAGTGTTCTTGATTCTTGCTTCATCTCCTCTACGGTTTCTGAAGTCAAGAGGGTAATGATTCTTTTGTTTCAAGATTTGTGCTTACGACAAGAACTTCTCGAGTATTTAATGGATTTCAGAGATTCTTTTGAAGTTCCATAGTTTCTTTCTTAGGGTTAGTAGTGGCACCCTTCTTATAGTAATCCATAAAAGACTCATCCCCCATGTCTTTTAGTGAATGTAGACTCATGATATGGATGAAAGCCTGCATAGATAGCTGTTGAGGCACTCCTTCTAACTGAAACTTGAAAGTGGAAGGACGATCGAGTTCCTAATGAAAGTCTTCGAATTCGAAAGTGCTAAACAATTCGAGGATGTATTCTCGTACGAGTGGCTGCCTCATCTTGAATAAATTGCTCCACGCGTTCGAAATTTTTATCTCCTTTCTACGAGTTCCTTGCTCAACTAATTCCATACCTTTGAAATCCAAACATCCCATGTGCACATTCTCCTTTTGTGGCATATTTTTCTAAATCTACCATCGAACTTCTTCCTAGTTTCTGTAGTGTGAGTGTGATGATCAAAGCGTAAAATTGAGCATAACGTTTGAAATTTCTTATAATCTATCTTCTTGAATAAGATTCACTATATATCTTGTTAGTCATAGACAAACTAAACAACAAAAGCTTCATATTAGTTAAAAGAGAATTGTAAAAACAAAAATAATCGGATCAGGTAGTCCTCACGTAGTAAGCCTAATTAAGGAAGTGCTTACGTCGTAAGACCACTTAGCTCACAGGCAGCATACTCTGCAGAAGCATACGTCGCGCACAAAAATTGCCACTAAGGATAAAATAAGTGTCACTAAAGGTCTTTCCGAGAATTAGTGGCAGAAAATATATAAGTGTCACTAAGTGCGCTGCCACTAGAGAGATTTAGTGGCACTTTTTGATGTGTTGCTCCAACCATTTTTGAGCTTTAGTGGCACTCATACTTCACAGAAAACTTAAAGGATTTGTGGCATAGGATTTATGCCACTAGATGCATGTAGCTACAAACAACCAACCAGTTTTTAGAAGCAAATATTTGGTGCCACCACAACAGATTTTGACAATACCTTTTTGACACCATAGCATACTTTTTATAGCACCCAAGAAATTTAAATATTCTAGTAATATATATGCACCCGTTTAGATATATATATATAAAAATATCATATCGGAACGTTCACGTCTTTTCGTTAGTTGTTACGTATGTATCATGGAAGCTAGGAGGTGATGTGGGGAGTCTAAGAGATGAATTAGCAAAGCTAAAACTAGCTAAGGAGGTGTTGTTTTGCCCTTGTGGTGTCGTGGTAATCTTGGAGGCCAAGGGAAATACGTGGCTGATTTTCTAGCCATGTGATGGGTTAAGTAGCTTGGTAAGCTAATTGAGATGTAGTATTATGGTCATCAAGGTGCTTGTTTGCAAAGTGAAGTTTTTAAAATGGGTCAAAAGGAAAGAAAAGGTGTTGCGGGTTTGGTTAGGGCACAAATAGGATTTTTATGCTTGTATTTCGAGTGCATTAGAGATATAAGGGTGGATTAATGTTTGTAAGGTTTATACTAAGAGTTATTAACATAATTCGATTAATGGTTCGGGTTTAAAATGGGTGAAAATAAGTAAACGGGTCGTGTTTTTTAATTTCTTGTACATTGTTATTAAAATGATGAAATATGATTTGTAAAGTTGTAATTTAAGTAATTACAACTTATTTGACTAATGGTTGAGGTTTAAAATGGATAAAAATCAAGAAACGGGTCTCGGTTTAGTATTTAGCTCGGGTTAGGGTTTCTAGGTTTCATTTCATGAAATCTTATGAAATGAGAATGATTATAGCATGTAAATGAAGTGCATAACTTGCTTGTAACTTGTACTTGATGGATTGTATAAGATTCATTAGGAAAACAGAGGTAAACGGCTATTTTAGATGTCGTGCATTAATGACTTGTACATTATGCTTTAAAGGACTTGTACCTTATTTTGGAGGGAAAGAATATTCAAATAAGATGTGATATTGTTTGTACTTGTGCTTTAGTGGCTTGTACATTGATTTTATATGTATACATTACATATATTTAGGGTTTAAAGGTAAACGTTTAACGTTTAAAGCCTGTTTTGATATAACGTTGCAAATGGTATATTATATGAGTAATGTACTTTGTAAAAATGATATTAAGATATTGACTTGATATATTAGGATGTTTATATGATATAAACATAGATATAGATGGCATGGGTAGGTTGCATGAGCTCGTTAACTTTAGTTATGCAAGTTGCGTTGCATATTGAGATACTAGTAATGTAAGTAATGTAATAAAGCGAAAAATTTCCCTGAAAAAGATGATTCATATATAATAGATAGATAGTACATTACATCTAACTTAATAGATGGATATTTATATTGATGAAAATTTGCGGGTTGTTATATAATTAGTCAATATTAGCTTAGGTAATTCCTGAGAACATAGACTAGACTAATATAAGGTTCGGGAATAATAATGACCATCACTTTACTAAAAGCGAGGCTAACAATCTCCCCCTAAGGGGTGGTCATTGCACTTTTGGCTTCACTCCTGTGACGTCGTAAATCTCGGAACCTTGTACTCTTAATAATTCCTTTGAAGTTCCTTTTGCATGCTTATGATCTTGGATCTTTGATCTTTATATAGCTCGGGCATCGGAACAAAACAAATGGTTCATATAGCTTATCGAAACGAAACATATTATGTCCAAATAAGGTCATGTCTAAACAAAATTGATAAGTTCATATCATGTTGATGTCAAACGGAGTATATATCAAACGAATTCAAAGGGTTCAACGAAGTTATCAAATAGGATAGCAAACGAATATCGGGTCATAGGATGAGAAACATAAGTATGGATTTCACAGGTTCAAATAGATACGGAGTCATGAGAATCCTTAAAAGAAAGGATAGAATATCTGTACGAACATATAATGTTTGAAGAGAGTATATATATCTGTACCAACAATTAAAGCTTAAAGAGAGAGTAGATATATCCGTACCTTAACTAGCTAAACCCGCCGCTTAATTAAACTCCAAAATTACTTATCATCACTGAGCTACATTGGTTAGCAAGTACTACTAACTAATAATGAGCAAACTAATGTCACTTTTAGCCTAATGGTTTAATATGTACTTAATACTATTCCTTTGTAATTATACTCGTGTATAATATATATGTTTTGTGCTACTTATCAAGCTATTGTTGTAGTACTTCACCGAGTTCATGTCCTATGAACTATCTTGTTTATAACTTCCCACATGAGAATGTATGATCTATGGTATATCTAGATGTTGAAGATAGCCTATCAAACTATCAACAATTATGTGTTACGCTTATCATGTTTTAAGATAAAGCAAATGTATAGTCCTTGTATGATTTATTAAGACATTAATGAACAAATAAATAATAGAAAAATAGACATTACTAAAACACATTGTACTGAATCATAATAGTACGAAACATGTTAAGAAAACATTTAACCAATTTATGTAGAACTTAATGACATTAATTCCACAATTTATTCTTCCCATAACTAATTCTTACAAGTAGCAAGTCCCTAAATGTTCATTCTCCTTCATGCATGCACACAAGGTGCAACAAATACTGTTTTTAACTCATCCGTGGTCGTCTCATTTTATATACGAAAATTGATTTTATCATGTTAATATAGCAAGATTTCTTTACGTAATACTTATATGTGTATTGTATGATCATTGTAGTAAAATTAGAATTGATATATACCTCAGGCCAAACAAGGATTATTCGAACAAAGCCAAAACCAAACTCGAAATCAACGCGAACACGAACAGTTGAATGTAACAAAAAATTCTTGCCAAGCACGAACTAGAAACCACCAGCGGACGAAATCACAACCTCTGACCCGGACACGAACCAAAACTCGATTTTAGTGACATGACTCACTCCCAATACTCGATCACCTAATACGAACATTACGAGTACTCGCTCTTGTATGTACAAGTGTGATTAGAGACGGCCTCCAATCTATTGTTGATCTCCATCCACAACTCGAAACACGTTTAGTGTTACTTTGATTATCGTATATGACTTATGCCTCCTCTTTGATATTTTTGATATCTTCAATAAGATTTTTCAGGTGCTTGTTGTAAACGCGAATGATCAAGGGAATATATCAAAGGTTTAATAAAACTTATTGTGGGCCGGTAATTTAGGAGACTTTGGCGTTAATTTGACGCCTTATGTTTTGACTCGTTCTAAAATTTGAAACAACTCATAATTTATGTGCGTTTGTATATTTATTACTTACTCATAACTGATTCATCAACAAAATCGGAATTTTAAATAGACGTGGTTGACTAAGCCCACATAGCCAAATCTTTATTCTAAGGTAAATTTATCTTACAAGGAGGTTATGAGTTTATTTTACTTGCGGGCCAATTAATTCGCAATTTTGGACGTGATCGTTTGACGGTTTCTAATTAACTCTTTCCGTTATTTAAATGGTTTCAATTATTAGATTTACTAATTTTCTTAAATGATATTTATTGCTATTATGAAGGCATAAATTGTTTCCTAAGTCGTTTTGTCAATTATATGCTTGACCACAAAACCAAACCAAATCACCTAGTCGTGTTACTTATTATTTATGCTTTATTTTCAAAGATCTCATTATCTTATATCACAAACATATTAAATATGGTACCGGCCAAATATATGTAGTTATATAATACAGAACGTAAACTCGGGGTATTATAATTCTACCACCCTTAAAAAAATTTCAGGGATACGTAACAACTAACGAAAAGACGTGAACGTTCCGATATGATAATTTTATATATATATATATCTGAATGGGTGCATATATATTACTAGAATATTTAAATTTCTTGGGTGTTATAGATCTACCCTCCTAAAAAAATTTCGACCACGAAATTTAAGCAAGAACTTATAAGACCAAGACATTTTTCTCGTGATGACCGCTCCATCTCTGAAATTGTTACGTATTAAGAGCAACCTAAAACTTCAATAAAATGTATACTTCCTCCACGCGGTTACTCTCCATGTTGATGGCACGTACAAAGTGATAACCGCGATGTCTCAAAAGGTATACATGTAACTCGTGATAGATATTTATTTCTTTTCTTAGTTTCGTTAATGATATTACATTTTGTTATATCATGAAAATTTCAAACGTGCTTACACATGATAAAACAGGCTTGAGGAGAAAAGCACCGACAAACATTAAAAGAAGACCATATATAACTAATGACTAAACGACTCAAATTAGGAAGCTCTACAACGATGATCCAAAGTTGTCCTAGTCGATGATGCACATAACTCTTAGATGACGATCCACAAAACGAATTCACGATGATCAATGGTACTTTACTAATGGTTAACAAGACATCATATTATACGTTCACGAAACATAGTCGACCTATGCAATAACTGATGTAGAGAAAAAAAACGAGATAACAAATTGAATCTGTTGATTCCATTAAACACCAGAAACAATAAACGTGATAACAAATTGAATCTCTTGATTCCAATGAATACCAGAAACAATCTTCCAACTATAGTTGATTCAAAGAATACCGATAATCAGGCAAACTCCAACAACCGTTGATTCAAAGGAATACTAATTATTAAGAGAATCTTAGCAAAAACCTTCAAGAACAAAGCAAAAGATTTTATTATTAAAACTCAAAGATATCCTAATACAAAGAAAAAACCTAATATTTATAGGAAAACTAATACAACATGATTTCAAGGTAATCTAACCGTAGCTGATCACTACGCTTTCGCTGTGCACTCTGACGTATTTCTTAGTATGCGAACAAAACTAAACTTCAAAGAGACCCAACTAAAAGCATGAACCTGAATCAAAATGAGGTAAAGCAATGATACATAAACGAATGTCCTAACATATAGTCTACCCAATCCTCACCGGTCATAACATAAGTTTATTTTATTATCTTTTCCATATGAAAGCTAGCGCAAATCCTCAAAGATCATAACTTATATACTAGCATGTCAAAACCAAGAGCCAATCCTCACAGGTCATGACTTAGATACTACAGGTCGGAGCCTACAAATCTGATACCATAACTGTAACACCCCGCCGCACAAAAGGAGGGCTGATGTCACACTTACGGAACCAAAACATACGCAAGCGGAAGACTTACTAATACAATAGTTTGAAGAGAGAGTAGATATATCCGTACCTTAACTAGCTTAAAGAGAGTAGATATATCCGTACCAACAATTAAAGCTTAAAGAGAGAGTAGATATATCCGTACCTTAACTAGCCGAACCCGCCGCTTAATCAAACTCCAAAATTACTTATCATCACTCATCTACATTGGTTAGCAAGTACTACTAATTAATAATGAGCAAACTAATGTCACTTTTAGCCTTGCGTGCATGCATGACTTGTAATTATACTCGTGTATAAATCATAAGTGATCAGATCTTGTCGAAGACATTAAATATCCCCATCCATCTTCAAGGCACATCTGGAAAGAATAAAAAAGAGAGAGAATGTACTTTATATAAGACACAAGATAAACAACGTTGCATTAATCAAATATATGAAAGCCAACAAAGTGGCAAATATAAACGCAACACATATATTAATACCTCTGATGTTACCAATTGCTCTCCCTTGTTTTGCTATCAAGAAAATGATAAGGTATTCAGCTAGGTAAGTACCAAATCAATGACACAAGAATCAGTTGACAAAAATTTGAGACCAACTATTGTTTGACATTGAATATGAATTATTACTCAAATAAAGATTAAAGCAAACTTCTAACACAACACGAGACTGCACTCATCAATCAAAGCAATATCTTTGGAAAAAAAGGCAAAAATATGATAACCTGCATATACACACAACTACAAACACCAAAGACTTTATTACTTCTTATTTTCTATCCAAATAGGTTTACCGTTGTTATTCAGTGTTGGTCACTCCATGACGACATGTATAACCTGCATACAAACAACTACAAAAAAGTTTTTTGGCCAGACAGACAACATTTCATCTCTGCAATAACAGACTTCAATTAACAATACTTCACAAGTGTGGTACACATAATCTTAATAATTCTATGAGTCAACTTTAAATAATAGGTGAAATATGTTCTTTTCAAGGCACCATAACTTACTCAAACTGTGTTAACACTATCTAAAAGGCATGAGAGTATGTACCTTCAGAGAGTCAATAAACAATACCAATTCAATGTCTCTCAAATAGAGACTCTTCAGCACATAAGTGGTCGAGATAAGACCTAGTATGTATACAAATGCTTAAGTAAATGAAATCATGACAAGTCCTCTAGCATTCTTCATCAATCATCATTATCATAAACAAAGAAAAGGCATATGAAACAAATATCAGCTTGTAATCACTTATAATAAGCACACCAATTTACATGCCCATAATTAAACCGGTAGTATTGTTACAATCAGTTTTATATTTCACTAACTATTAGAGTTTATCCCATAACAATTCGAGAAAAGACACTTATACGTGCAAATATTTAATTGCTTTTATAAAGGACATCAAAAACATAAATGAGGAAGTAAATCAAGACATCCTTTTTGGGTTCCACACAAAATCCTAGAATTATAGGATGATATGAAATTCAAACATGCACATAATCAAAGTAGATATAACAATACAAATTACATAATTGGATGTGAGTTCTAATTATGAAACAACAATCAAGCCCTAACATGGTGAAATTGTTTATGTAAATCGGATACATTTATGGTTGTAACTGAGAGACAGATTAGCGTGGCATTAAAATATTTAAAGGTTGTGTTTGAGAGAGGCGAGTAATAATATAAAAGGTTGATGATTATGAGATTGGGGATTGAATCCCTAAAAGATAGACTAATGTCACAGACTTGTCTTGACAAGGGTCTTCCGTGCGGCACTTAGTCTCGACTAAGTTAGTCTTGCTCAAACACTCAATGATCTAGGCAACTAAGAAAGCTTTAAAATAAAGGAACACAAGTGAAAGGGGAAATGCTTTGTATTGCTAAAGAGAACTTTACTAGAGAGAATAAAAGTGAAGAATGAGATGATTTCCCCTAATGAGGATGGTCCTATTTATACTACACAAACTAGGGCTACAAATGGGCTTTATTACAAGGGCCCGTATTCTACAACCTTCTACAAGAAGCTTCCAGGTCTTCCAAGGGCTTCCAAGAGCTTCCAAGACCTTCTCCCACCTTCCATAGATTTCCACTAAGTCTTCTAGTCAAGTGTAGAATAATCCAGAATCCCGGATAACCTTGTAAAATTAGGAGGGACATGACATCCTCCCCCACCTAAGCTCGCGACGTCCTCGTCGTGCCATCCTCGTAATATCTCTTGATCTCGTCTGCAAACTACCACAGTTGGTCTTCCACTTCCCAACTTGCTTCACTATCAGGCAAGTCAAGCCACTTGATTAAGTACTCCGTATAGCTCGGGACTCCTCATCTTTGTATCGTACAATCTGACAAAATCTCTTCGACCTCTTGATCGTACGAAGTAACAACCGCTGTTGGTGCCCGCTTGGACACCCCTCATCCCGGGTCTTCCTCGTCCCCATGATAAGGCTTGAGAAAGCTAACGTGAAAGACCGGGTGGATCTTCAACTTGGGCGGTAGTTGAACTCGATAAGATACCTTTCTAACACATCCAATCACCGAGAAAGGGCCTTCATACCTCCGTATTAATCCCTTATGAACCTTCCTCAGCGACTTAAATTGTTGAGGCAGGAGCTTCACCATCACTTGATCTCTAACCTCGAACTCGACGTGTCTCCTTTTTGCATCCTCCCACTTCTTCATCTTATTAGCCGCTTTGTCCAAAGATTCCCTGGCCAAGTCCGCTTGTTCGTGCCACTCCTTCATGGTTTTGTAAGAGGCCGGGCTACTCCCCTCGTATGATGCGGCTAAGGCATTGGGAGTCAATGGTTGGCGCCCCGTGACCAACTCAAAGGGACTCTTCCCTGTGGCTTTACTCCGTTGCATGTTGTAAGAGAATTGAGCAACATCAAGGAGTTTAGCCCAATCAGGTTGGTTTGCACTCACATAGTGCCGAAGATAGAGCTCTAATAGTGCATTCACCCTCTCCGTTTGCCCGTTCGTTTGGGGATGAAAACTCGTGGAGAAGTTCAAGTTCGTCCCCATGATCTTGAACAACTCTGTCCAAAAGCGCCCAGTGAATCTCAGATCCCGATCACTAGCAATCACATGTGGCACTCCCCAATACTTTACCACATTCTTGAAGAAGAGCTTGGCCGTATCGTCCGCCGTAACAGAGGGTGGTACAGCTATAAAAGTCCTATACTTTGAGAATCGATCACCACCACTATAATACTTCCACCCCCTTTTGACTTCGGCAAGCATGTGATAATGTCCATGTAAACACTATCCCATGGTCCCTTGGGCGTCGGTAAAGGCTCTAGCAATCCTATAGACTTCTTTTGCTCTATCTTGTCATGTTGGAAAATAAGGCACGTCCGCACGAATGTCTCAACATCGTCCCACATCCTAGGCCAATAATAAGTGCCCTCGACCAATGCCAACGTCCTCGTAATCCCCAGATGACCAACCCACTTTAAATCATGACACTCTTTCATGATTGCTCGCCTAAGGTCGCCCCACTTAGGCACATAGAGCCGATCTCCTTTGGTGAATAACATGTCTCCCTTGAGCCAAATTCTCCGGGTCCTCCCGTCTTTTGCCAAAGCTATGATCTTCTTGGCCAAAGGATCATGTTCCAACCCTTCCTTTATTCGGTCTTGGAGGAAGAATTGGGCTTGGATAATGGCCACAAACTCCGCCTTGCGACTCAATGCGTCAGCTACCACATTAGCCTTCCCCGGCTTGTATTCCAGTTGGTAGTCGAACTCGGCTAGGAAGTCTTGCCAACGAGCTTGCTTGGGACTTAACTTCTTTTGGGTTTGAAAATAACTCGTGGCAATGTTATCCGTCTTGATCACGAATCTCGAACCCAACAAATAATGCCTCCAAATCCTCAAGCAATGGACAACCGCCGTCATCTCTTTCTCTTGCACCGTGTACTTCCTTTCCGTCTCGTTTAACTTCCGGCTCTCGAATGCGATCGGGTGTCCATCTTGCATTAGAACTCCTCCAATAGCAAAGTCCGATGCATCCGTGTGTAACTCGAAAGGCATGGTCACATCTGGTAGTCTCAACACCGGCTCTTCCATAACCACTTTCTTCAAACTCTCGAACGCCGCTTGGCACTCTTCGTCCCATATCCAAGCTTTGTTCTTCTTCAATAGGTCCGTCAAAGGGGATGCTATGGCCGAGTATCCCATGATGAACCTTCGGTAATAGTTCACCAAGCCAAGAAAAGATCTCAACTCCGTAACCTTGGTTGGTGGTTCCCAATCTTGGATAGCCTTTATCTTTGCACCGTCCATCATCAATCCACCGTCCTTGATCTTGTGTCCCAAGAACTCGACTTCATCTTGGGCGAAAGAGCACTTCTCCAACTTCACATAAAGTTCATTGTCTCGTAACACCTGGAACACCTGTTTCAAATGCAAGACATGCTCCTCCAAGGTATGACTATAAACAACAATATCGTCCAAGTATACCACCATAAATTTGTCAAGGAACGGGTGAAACAACTTATTCATGAGGGTGCAAAATGTCGCGGGAGCATTGGTCAAGCCAAATGGCATGACTAAGAACTCGTAAGAGCCATACCGAGTGACACACGTCGTCTTGGCCTCGTCTCCCTCCGCTATCCGTACTTGGTAGTACCCCGATCTCAAATCCAACTTGGTGAAGTATCTCGCCTTTCCAAGTTGATCAAACAAATCCGCAATGAGAGGAATAGGGTACTTGTTCTTGATTGTTACCTTGTTAAGTGCCCGGTAGTCTATACACATCCGCAAGGACCCGTCCTTCTTCCTTTGAAATAGCACCGGCGCACCATATGGGGCTTTCGAGGGTCGAATGTAGCCCGCATCCATTAGCTCCTTAAGTTGGTTGCGTGGTAAGGGGCTTTGGCGGGGGGTTTAGAACCCGTCTCTAACTCGATGGTATGATCCACCTCCCTCTAAGGTGGTAGTTTTTTGGGCAACTCCTTGGGCATCACATCCTTGAACTCATCAAGTACCCGCTCGATCACCTTTGGTACCTCCACTTTGCTTGAACCCCCATCCGTCTCTAGCCTTGTTATCGCCAAATAGCAAGGCTCGCTCTTGTTGAATCCTTTCTTGAATTGCATGGCCGAAAGGGTCTTCACTCCACTTTTAGCATCCCGCTCCGTACTCACCGTACAAGTCTTTCCACCGTCTAGGATACACAAGGAGTTAGCAAACGACATAGGGAAAACTCGTACCTTATCGAGAAATTCCAACCCAAGAACCACTTTGAAATCATCCATCGAGACCACCGATAAATCAATCGTCCCCTCCCATTCTTCTATCTTCGCTCGAACGTCCTTAGCCACTCCATGAATGGCCTTGGCCGGAGAATTTACCGCCTTAATTGTTCCACCTCCTTTCGTAGCGTTAATCCCTAGCCGTTTGGCTTCATCATCCGCCACAAAGTTACGAGTCACACCGGAATCAACAAGAGCATGAACCTTAACACCGTTTACGGTTGCTTCCACATATTGTAGGTGTTGGATTATGTCCACGTAAAAATAATATATGTCCGGGAATTTATTTGAGCCTACGGGGACGCACGCGTTAATACATAAAACAATTATAGTAAATATATTTAGTGATAAATCTTAAACGAGCGTTAAATATTAATAAATACTTAATGGGAGTTATATTAGTCATTAATAGTTAAAAGAAGGACTAATATGCAATTATGGAGAAGAAGGTAGATGTGTGAGATAATTTATGTTCTTTTTTTTTCTTTTTTCCTTAGCCAATTTGTTTCCTAATCTCCAAGAGGAGGTGGAATTACCTAACTTGCAAGCCAAGTTATGTAGGCTATATAAGGAGGTCTAGGGATTATTATTTGTCATAACTTGAAAAACTAATCCCTAAAATTCTCTCCTTCTCTCCCTATTGCTCGATCGGTCAAACCGAACCCCAAGGGGTTTCGGTTTGTATTTGTTCGACCGAAACCAACAACCCACAAGGGTTTTTCGTGTTGATTGATTCAAGAGTCGAAGGCGTTTGGTGGCTTTATCACTACTAGTACTAGCATACTTAATTGTTTGCTAAGAACGTATTGTGTGTGTTGAAGTAGAGAGATCTTACTTTAGATCTTGGGTGGTTTTAGCATGGTATCATTTATTATACACATGCGTATATTCAAGAACGGTGTCGTTTATTGTTAAAAGGTACACGCTTCTTGATCTCTTTGTTAACTATGTTATTCTATACATGTTTAATCTTTCCGATGCGTACTCGTGATATATTTAATGGTTAAATAGATGTAAAAACCCAACAGTGGCATCACGAGCCATCGTGTAGAATTTATAGTTACAAGTAATAAAATTAGACAAGATTAGGGTTCTTGATTAATTTTTAAGCCCTTTGGGCGTTTTATGCATAAAGATTCGATCTTTGTGCATCAAGATTCAATCTTTATTGGTTATAAAATTAATTAGACGAATTCTAGGTTGTATGAAATTTTATGGATAAAACTTGATGCGTATAATTGTTAATTGATCGGTTTTATGTTAAAATTAATTGTTAATTCGGTATCCATAATAAATACATGCAATTTATCATGGAGAGATATGTGATATAAATCTTGTTAATTGTTAAATATTTATGCAAATATGATGATCAAGATTAAAACATAGACATTAAATTTGATTTGGTAAGATCCACGACTTTAAAAGCTAGGGAAGACCTTGGCTATGTCTTAATGGGGCCTAAAAGTTGCTTAAATTTTATGTGCTATGTGGTATATATTTGTATAAGGCTTACGCAATCGATTATATCGATGGATGTGGCCGGAGTCATTGGATGAAGGAGCCTTATGTGAATATATATATATATATATGTTTTAATTATTAGATAATTTGGATCATAATCGATATTTGCATGACTTAATTGTTAAGTGGTTTTTTAAATAAGTGTTATGTGTATTAGTTTTGTGTTTATATTGTTTTATTTTAAGTTTGGACTTATGAGAAAATATAAGAGTTTTTCAAAAAATAAATATAAACATGACTAATAATTATGAAATCAGATTTATTATGGACTATTTATAGTTCATAATTTGTTTTTCAAATTAAAGATTTAATTTTTATCAATGACGTAATTTGCAAAAGTACTATTTAGTTGCAAGGATAAGGTTCGGGGAGACTCATCAAGACTTCAATCTTGTAGATACCATTACCCTATAATACCTTACTACGTTGTAGTTTCCTTACCTTGCATACTATTTAGGAAGTCGCAAATGATCTATGGTTTGAATGGTTTTAAACCATTCTTTAATCTTTTCTCGCGATAAAATATAAAATCTTTAAGTTTTGAAAACACTAGATGCATCAGCACAAAACTCGACACCAAATCAAGTCAGCATGATGAGGAAGGAACAAGATGGGATCGGTCTGGAATTTCTGTAAGCACAAAAAAGGTACTACTATATACTCCTATTTCTTTTAAATTAAACAATTATTACAACTTATACATTTCAGCCTTTTTTATAAATTTTTAATGGTTTTTATAAATTAGGGCTTTGTCATAATTTTGGGTTTTTTGTAGTTCTTATGGAGTGAAGATGAAAAGAATGATGAGATTGATTATAAAAAAAGGCTTCAGGTATATAAAAGGATTGGGAGTAATGTGTTTTTATACTAATCGAGATTACTTATTGACAGGTATACGTTTTGCCTTATTATAGATGTGAAATTAGGAAAGTGTGAATATAAGATTGATAATTAACCAGGATGGATAAGTAAGCTATGATTATTATAAGTTTGGGTCTATTGAAACACTTGGAAGTCCATATGCGTTTTGAAATAAGAGAAAACATATAATGCAGTGTAGGTGATAGTGTTTGGATTTACTTCTGCTGTGAAGAAAGATGATAAGTGTACAAAAAGTGTATTGGATATTTTGTTTTAGTAAATTCTTACAAGTGAAATAAGCTAATATTAGACAACCGTTTTATGTCGTTGTTGTATGGAGTTTAAAACAGTGTTTGGATTGGGTTTTGTAACCGAATGCGTGAAGTGCAATGATCATTTTCTATTGTTTGGAAAGACACGATTCTAAATTATACTAAAATTGGCATAGGGTTGAAGAGAAATAACTGGTAATAAAGTTGATGTGTTGTGTGTTATAGTGCAGATTTTCATTTGGGTTTCGGCTGCAACAAACGAAACATCTGCCACAAAACTACAGACACTGCGATGACCAAACGCCTATGAAATCGCGTCGTTAAAGTCACTTAGGCACTTGCCATATTTTAGCCATATGGTAAGGCACACAAGGTATAAGAGTCGACAACTATAATATTTTTTTGGGTAAAGTTCATTATCTGGCGTTATTTGGGTGTCACACTGTTTCTCTTGCAGGTCAATCTTCTTCTGCGTCCCATAAACAAACTGTTACAACACAACACTTGAATACTGATTGGGATACGAAGCAACAAGGTTTTCTAATGAGAAGCCTGTACGAAAAACTCGTTCCGACGCTTTAGTATTTTCAACGTGATTTTCTTCGAATGGATCATTGGCCTCAATAAAGAGTAAGCTATCAGGTAAAGTTTGCCATGGTGCTTCTGATTGTTACGGTAATCTATTGATACGTATGTTTGCATCTCAATGTTTCCTAGCAGATTTATTATAAAAGTGTTATAACTAAAGAGTCGTTTAGATGTAAGAATTGGTAGGGATTACACGCTAAGTGAACAAGAAAGATCATGTATATAGGTATAACGTAACGTGGTGATTTGAGTTGTGAAAATCATTTTTTCTGCACGAGCATTTGAAAATTCAGATTATCTTAGGGTGCCACTTTTGAAAAGATACGAAATTGATCGCGTGATGTCTTGTGTAATATTTTATGTCTCCCATTTGTTAGGAAAATCGCGTAACACCGGGAGGGATGCGTAGTAGGTCAAAAGATAAAACGGGAAATTTTTTGTAACAATGAAATGGGCCAAGATGATCTTAAGCTATCCAATTTATGTGGTTATAAGATTTTCGAATCTGGAAATAGAACGGTGCCTAACCCTTTTTGTTTTTCGGGGTTAAATTTTCTGATTATGTTCTATGGGTGAAACCCTTTGTTGCCAGTGATTGTTCACTTAGCGGCAATTGATGGATTCGCCCGGTGCAAACACGAAATGATTTTTGATTGTGTTTGTGATTTGCAAAAATGTTTTTTTTATTTGGAAAATTTTGGTACGGTTTGTTCTATGATTCGAAACGAACACAGTGGATTAATCAACGGTATATGATGATTTGGTTTTAATACCAAAAGCTCTGATGTCAAATGTTGGATCGTAATGTTCAAGCGCAATCAAAATATACCAAATGTAAATATTTTCATATACACTAATCTGTCATCATCATTTCTGTTTACAATCGATTACTTATTTATAAAAATGAAAGGGTGCGTCTAAAAGTTGTGTCGGTTCGATTTGAACCATTGTGACCCTTGAAAAAACAGTTATTTAACTGCTTTTGTAACCGTCATAGTAACTGCCTTTTGTTGGTGGGTTTGTGATTATCCGGTTACTTGGGTTTCGGCTCAATAGTTCTTTATTTTACCTAACCACATTTCCATATGTCATTGCAGTGAACACAGTGAATCCGTGTCCTTTGGATTTTCATCAACATACGCCTATTGGAGCGTCTGCAATGTGGGTTAATTTTACTCTTTCACCAGTGGACCTTTCTGTCAAGGGTTGAATACGAGAGAAATTTAATGAGGCAGGTTCTGACAAATAAAATTCATGTAAGTTTTGTGTGTTTTTAATATAAATAGTTAAATACCGTCATTTTCATTTTTTCTTCATATATGTTTTTAACCTTTTCATTTGAATTGGTGGCCAACATATCTATATTTGCATCTTGGTACCTGTGACAGCGTCCTGGCTTGCGTCATATGATCAGATCAAGAAAACGATATTAGAAGAATGTGAAGATACTTAAACAAGGTATAAATAACAATCTGTATACATGCTTCTTGCATACTTTCTGTGTAGAATATAACATGTGAGTGTTTTGTTTAAGAAAAGAAAAAAGACTAATCTGTGTCGCTGCATCATTACGATATATTATCTAATATGAAAAGGAATAAATTGTGTCGATGCATTGTTGGACGTTAATGGTAAGACCAGTGTCCCACGGTCCTACCCAAGAACAACATTTCTAGGTAGTGACTATTGAGGCAGTTTTTATACATGTAAATTCCATGTCTCAAGTATGGATAGATGATACATTACTTGGTAGCCAAATTAAGAATTTTATGTTCCAAGAAGATTAAACACTAATGCAAGCTTTTCGTAACCTCCTACCTTAAATATTGGTAAAATAGTCTGCAGCTACTATCCAATGCGTAAACTATGAAATACTTTTGTTTTCCCCATGGCATTATAGACAATCTATTCATGTTTTAGAGGTTGCATTTTGTTGACTTGCTGTTAGAAATGAAATGATGTGAATGTCGCTGTGATTGCAATAGAACATATATGCTTTGACAAGATTTCAAAATCTACATTAATATGCATTTGGCCTATTTTATGTTAT
Organism: Tanacetum coccineum; assembly: GCA_026074375.1. Classification (NCBI taxonomy): domain Eukaryota; kingdom Viridiplantae; phylum Streptophyta; class Magnoliopsida; order Asterales; family Asteraceae; genus Tanacetum; species Tanacetum coccineum. The sequence continues at coordinate 6,141 of BQNB010050505.1, read as the reverse complement.
TACAAGAAAATTTATATTTGTTACCTCAAAACCAATGCATAGTTAAAAATTCTTGCTTCTATGGTTCTAATACATAAAATTTGTGGACTAATGATTCTTCAAGTGTTTAGGTATAACCACTATATAACCATTGTGCTTCTAGCATGTCTGCTTCATAATATTGTGTAACCTGCAATAAAAAGAATAATTTGACGATGTTATTTTTTAATATGCTTATCAGAACAATCTTAATGATTAAGATCAGTAAAACAAACCATTAAAAGAAAGAGATAGCCGTAACGTACCATTTTTTTAATATAAGGCAAAGTAAAAAGATTTTTGTTTTGTTAAAGAGTCATATGCCATCTCATTGATGGTGTTGTATAACCCGATGCAGAATATCTTCATGTAATATGGAATTATTTACATGACATTAAATAAGTTGATTGACATTTCCTTACATATATATTAGTAGATGTGTTCTGGTATATATTATGTAATTAATCAAGAAAATTTTGTCTATTCCAGACTGCTAACTATCTTAACATCAAGACCCTTCTGGAATTGACGTGTAAAACAGTTAACATGGCGGGAGGCAAGACTGTTTAGGAGATATTTGAAGATGGCATGGTCCAGAGTTAGAGTTCAGATCTATAGGACAATATTGCAAGTGAATCAATCAAATGATGAGGAGATGGGTGCATTTTTCTGGCGGACGATGAAAATTCACCTATATGTACGAGTTTACAAGCTTGCCCCATGCCTTGCATTCTGAATTTTAAGGTAAACAATGAGCCGACCTTGAGCTTGACTATACGGCCGTAGCCTAAACTGGAGCATTCATTGATTTTTACATATTGACTTATAACTTATCCTTCAAAAGTTATATTTTGCTTTAAATTTTTTTGGCAATGATAGTTTTGGAAAAAAAGGTTTACCATCATCTATATACTGCTGTGGTATTATATCCACTACTATTTTTTGATATGATTTTGAAACTCACTTTGGTACTCTAAAGCTATTTTTAAAAAGTATGAATTTTTGGTTCCTTTGGTGTCCTTGAAATATACCATACTTTTGCATTGGATTTGCTTAGAGAAAATGTTAGTAGAATAACAAACAAAATTTTTAATGTGTGTTTCATTTACAGTCAAGATATGATGTTCTATGGGGGGCCGAAAAATTGTCAGGTTTGCAGCGTAATAGTTGAGTACCACGGCCAAAGTTGTAGCTGCACTATGAAGTACTATGGCCAAAGTTGTAGCTACACTAGATCGTATAGCAAGTGGTATACATGCACATACAAAGCCTCCTATCATGTTGCACAAATGATGTTATTTTTTGGCGATGCTTTGCAACTTAATTTCAAATTTAAATGCTCAAATTCATGTGTTGTAACCTAGCGCATTGACGCACATACTAGAAAATGTAATGTTACGAGACCACTGACGTAATAAACTTTTAAGCTATGTTTTAGGCCTACAATTCCAAACGATGTTTGTACCAGTTAATGTTGTAACAAGTTATTTTAACCATAATTGCCTCCCCACCTGGACATTAAGGTGGCCCTGGACATGCAAACGGACTACTTAAGTCGCGTATGCCAACACCCTACCGCGAAGCGCGGGTTTTAAAACCTTGTTATATACATTTTCATATACCTTAGAAATATTTATTTTGACATCTTATAAGTTACTTGTTCAAATCTTAGACTTGTTAAATTGGAAGTTATAAACTAGCTTAGTTAGTTATATATCTAATTTCATTTTCTTAGTATTTTAGTTAATATTGTGGAAGTGTTGGATGGGATTAAGGTAGATTGGTTATGTTGTTGGATATAGTAGTGAATGGGAGATAGGTTAGATTAGGCCCTTAGAGAAGTTGTGGTGATTTTCGGATAGAATACGACATATTATAAAATCTGTCCAAAACAGTTCGTATGTAAAGGATGGTTTAAAAATGTTTTGACAAGTTAAAACTCTAAAAATATGTTAGTACACTTAATTACGATTCCGTGGATATAAAGAACGTAAAAATCGGACTTAAAACAAAGAAGTTATGACTGTTTAAAATTTGGCGAAACATATATATTTTTGACAGCATTTGTAAAAACTGTGAACATTCTGATCAGATTTTAAATTGAGGTTTTGATCCTTTTTTGGTCCGAAACAGCTAAAGTGTATAAAAGAAAACTTGTCCGGAATGATTTTTCGTTAAAATAAGCTACGTTTCTTTTGTCATAAATGTGTATAACGAAGGAGTTACACTCCGTCAAAGTTGGTCTATTTTTCGAAAAAGTTAGTAAATTTCCTGCACACATTGTTCTAAATAATAAAGCTGTTAGAAATATAATATACGGTTTTTGAGTGTTTTCGGGCCCGTTTGAGCTATAAAAACCTTAGTAAATATTGTAGTAACACTTATATAATATTTATACGCGTCGAAAAACTTTATAAATATTATTTTATAAATTATTTAGACTATAATTAAATTGACTATATGAAAACACTAAAAATGTGTATCCTTATGTATTAAAATGACAAACTTGACGTAAACATTATTTTGACTTATAAAACTAAAGCACAAACTATTAGGTGGTGCTATAACGTTATAAAATATAGTGCATCATTTTATTTTCGCTTGCATTATTTTAAATCGACCTATAATTAAATAGGTTGCTTGCCGGAACTTTTATGACGATTTACTTTGTTGATTTTCCTATAAATCAATACTTTTACTCGATGTGAGTTTATAGCCCCGCTTTAACTTGTTTACAATTACTTTACAAATCTCGGAGTGAGATACATTGCTTGTTTTTACTTATGGACGCAAATGCTTTACTTTCTTTCAAATGATTACGGATTATCCCAAGTAGCGATAATCCACTATGCCCGAATTATCGTAAACCGCTAATTACTTTTTGTAAGCGCGAGTGTTATAAATATATCTATTGGGATTGACATCCTCGTCCATGATTGGTGCCAACTAGGCCAACGGACGTATACCATGTCGGACTGCGGGTGTCTCACTTTGGACACTCCCTATGGTACTTTGATTGCATTAAACTGCATACATAACTTTGTGTAGTTTTGGTGTCATGAGCTTAGCACAATCGTAATTACTTATCTCAATATTATATATAGAGCAATAATTACTTGAAATCTTGTTGTCCAACCTTATTACTTACTTAAACCTATGAACTCACCAACTTTATGTTGACATTTTAAGCATGTATTTCTTAGGTGCCTAACTTGCTAAGGCGTAGTTCAAGTGCTTTGGGTCTTCATGCATTCAAGACTACATTTACATGAACTTTTCATGCACTACTTTATCCTCGTTGTATTTCAAACTATGATTTCTATTTGATGCAAAGTTATGGGACCAATGTTACAACTTATTTATTTTAATCAAATCAACGAGGTTATCTTTTAAACGACTCATTTAGAGGTCGTTCTCTTATATCTTGTGCTTATGTATTATGAAGTAACGCCCTCGATTACCTTTTCGCTGCAACATATTTTGGGGGTGTTACAGATTGGTATCTAGAACCAAGGTTATAGAGAACGAGGTTGCATATTTTACCCTGACTATAACCATTTGTATAAACATTGCATCACATAAAAAATGTCATGTGCATACACACTACTTGCTTACACTACTTGCTTACATGACTTATACTTGTGTTTATTTTCCTTACGTATATTTTTACACATTGCCTTATATGATTTTACAATTGCCTTTCAAGACATTGTAAATTACACGATGGTCTTTAAAACTTTTTCATGATTTTACATAATACCATTTACATAACATTAAAACTTGTCACAGTCTGCCGATCCCACTAGTTACCTTACCATTCAACTTCGAGTTTGAACACCTGCCTCATACTGTTGAAACACCTACGTCATCTTGTGATCCATCGCCTAGAATCATGCCGATTAATTAAAACACGACTTTAACCTGTCACCTCGCAACATGTCATCTTTGGAGCACGACTTTTAGAACCAGGCTAATTTTATTTTATTCTTTTTACTCCTCTAATTTTGAAGAAATTACCACCAAAGAGAAACGATATGAGCGCAGCCGCTATTGAGCAACTGATAACCCAACGCGTAGCTGATGTATTATTGACCTGTGAGGCGAATCGGAACAACGAAAATGGGAATGGAAATGGAAACGACAATGGAAATGTAAGTCACGATTCAGGAAATGGTAGTAGAAGGTCGTTACACACTTCTCGTGGGTGCACGTATAAAGAATTCTTGAATTGTCAGCCTCTTAACTTTAAGGGAACTGAATGGGCTGTAGGATTAGCCCACTGGTTTGAAAAGATGGAATATGTGTTCCATATCAGTAACTGTGCTGTTGAATGTCAAGTGAAGTATGCCCTTTGCACCTTGTTAGGTGGTGCACTAACATGGTGGAACCCCCATATTAGGACTGTTGGACATGATGCAGCTTATGAGATGACATGGAAGAGTTTGATGAAGATGATGACTGAAGCTTACTGTCCGAGGAGTGAAATTAAGAAGTTAGAAATCGAGCTGTGGAACTTGACAGTGAAAGGTACTGATGTTGTAAGCTATACACAACGTTTTCAAGAATTGGCGTTGTTGTGTTCGAGAATGGTTCCTAAAGAGTTTGATAAAGTGGAGAAATATGTTGGAGGTCTTCCCGATAGTATTCAAGGGAATGTGATGTCAGCTAGGCCAAAGATGTTCCAAGAAGCAATTGAGTTGGCAAATAGTTTAATGAACCAGAAGGTTCATGCCTATGTTGCTAGGAAAGCTGACAATAAAAGAAGAATGGATAACAACCCAAAAGACAACCATGTTCAGCAACAGCCTTACAAGAGGCAGAATGTGGCTAGGGCTTACACTGTTGGGCGTAGTGAAAAGAAAGAATATGTTGGTACTCTACCTCTGTGCAACAAGTGCAAGTTGCACCACAATGGGTCGTACACTGTAAAGTGCGCGAATTGCAAGAAGGTTGGCCACATGACCCAGGATTGTAGGAGTCCCACTGCTACAACCACTCAAAGAAGCCTCGCTTTCTTTGAATGTGGGAATCAAAGGCACTACCGTAGTGAATGCCCGATATTGAAGAACTAAAATTGTGGAAATCAAATCGGAAATGGCGAAGCTCGTGGAAGGGTGTATGCTTTGGGAGGAGGAGAAGCTGACTAGGACCCTAACAACATCACAGATGATATCGATGCTTAAAGATAGATTTTTCTCTTCTTGCCCAGTGAAACCTAAGTTGGAACCTTCTTAGACCCTATTCTCTAGGGAGATTTACTTTGTACTTTCCTTTAAGTTTTTTGTACCGTATGGATGTTTTAAATTCCCTATCAATTTATATGTTATGGCAATTCCGTCTGTTACATTTTATTTCGCTACTTATTTATGCAAACTACTCATTAAAATTATCATTGTCTTATAAAAAATTTCACAACCATTCTATAAATCATTTGCTACCATCTTATAAACTATTTTCCTATCACCTTATTAACTATTTTCCTATCATGTTATAACCTATTTTGCCATCGTCTTAAATAAAAAAATTAAAAACTATATTACTATCATCTCATAAACCATTTTAATATTTCCTTATAAACTACTTTATTATCATCACATGAATTATTTTACAATCACCCCATGAACTATTTGGATATTGTCTTATAAACCATCTTACGGTCTCCTAACCATTTTGTTGTCATCCTATATTAATACCTTGTTTTCATCTAGTGAATTATTTTGTCACACTATAAAACTATTTTGATACTACTACATACATAACATTAGTTTAACGAAAATGAGCATTGCATCGTTAGTCCTCAATTATACATAGCCTGGTCACCTATGTCTAATTCAGGAAGGATCATGTTATGCTCGGATAGTCGCCTTAAAATTTTTGTTAAAAATCAATTTTCTACTTATATCTTGAAAAGAAATTTTTTGCGTGCGTATTCATAAGCTTTGCATGTTATGGGCATTTGTATTAGTGAACACCAAAAACTAAATAAACCTTACACCACCTTACTGCATAGACTCGACATCATCTCACGCCAAATCCTATGACAAAAATTGGTATGTGCTTAAATACACATACCTTTTACCTTTAAAAACGAGCTAAAATAACCAAAAACGGACTTAAAATGCC
>BQNB010050504.1:20000-41476 GCA_026074375.1 Tanacetum coccineum | reverse complement strand
CTCTAACTAACTTCTGCATAAGCAGACTTAACTATTACATAACCAGTACTAACTTATAATGAACTACCAGTACTAACTATTCTAACTCTTCTACCAGTACTAACAAGTGTACTGGCAGAACTAACTATATAACAAACAAAATTAAGTTTTGTATACATAATTCCTAACAATCCGCCTCTCTTAGATTTAAAACACATCACGACATTCAACCACCATTTTAAATCGCCGACACGTAAGAATAATTGTTACTAATAACTATATATTATAGCCCAAACCCTATATATATATATATGTATATATGTATATATGTATATATGTATATATGTATATATGTATATATGTATATATATATATATATGTATGTATATATATATGTATATATATATATATGCATACCTTTTAGTTCGCCTGCATATATCAAGAACCCTCGCCACTTTTTCAGAATCAACCGCACAACCGACGATTTAGCAAAACTTTTGTAGATTCTCCAAGCCACCCACTCCAGCTATATGTATCAATCCTGAATTCACAAAGCGTATACAAAAATTAGCTGAATAAGTAATTACTGAAAACAAAAACAAAATCAGTGTAGCAATGTAAATCATTTAAGGGAAAAAAACCAATCCATTTCTTACCCTCATATCTAATCTTGTTAATCCAGCGGAAATCTGTATTATTACAACCATAAAAGTTCTAATCAAATAACTGTTATCCCAAATTATAGATGCACTATAGATACTCGTATTTTATGATTTCTAGTTTTTCAAGTAACCTAAAAAACAACATACATAATTACCACATCATCATATGCAATCACATATATACAAATAACAATATCCTTGTTATTCTGCGTAGCCAAAATCATGACTCATCAGATCACCAAATAATCATAGACACGCAAGAATTATAGAAGCCGTTTCTATCCAGCACAAGTGAATCACATATCCAGCTCATTCAAAGAATCATAAACCAAATAACATGTGAAAAATCAGAATGGCATATTCAAATAAACTAACAAATCATCCAAAGCAACTAAATATTACTGAAACTGCATCTACCCAGCATTGCAAAAGCACGTATCCAATTCAATCAGTGACACAAATACAGACAACACACAAACAATAAAAAATCGTCGTTCAAATAAGCCATAGGCTACATTTTAAAAAACATGAATATAAATTGCAAACACCAAAATCACAGAACATACTTTATCGCCATCAGTCACATAATCAAACCACGCAGTAATCGCATCCAAATTATATTTGTAACGACAAAATCACGACCCATAGACTGCTGAGATAAAATACTCGATGCTACCTTATTATTTCATACATACAAACACATGATATATGATACTCAAGAAGGGGCAAATAACAACACACATTAGTTTAAGCGTCACCTAAACGTCACACCTCATATTTAGACATTGTCGTTTTATTTTTAAATACTCATTAACACTAAAACCTCATAAAGCTGATTTTTTGCTGCACCAAATATGCAGCTTGTCATTCTCGACCTGCTTTCGCTTCACATACTTTATTTGTTGAAAAATAAATTTCTTTTTTATAAAGTAAATAATTCATTCGTCCAAAATTTATAGTCCACGTTTCCTTTTGAGGATGCCCAAATTTAATTATCCACTACTAAAAATAGATAGAGAAGTTTGATCATGTTTACCACATTACCCTTGCTTAAAATTATTATTACAAACTAAAAGGACTAGTGGTAAAAGGACTTGCAAGAATCACACTAAAAGGTGTGAGGTCCCAAGTTCAATTCCTACTAGGTGAAAACAACTCTAAAGTGGCCACACCAACCTCCTGAAAAGGGAAGGCTTTACCATGTTTGGGTCTGTGGTGATGGGTTCAAACCCCGTGGATTAGTCAGCCTAAAGAGCGGAAACCATGGTTACCAAAAAAATATTATTACAAACTTTAAAGAATAGTTTAATTAATTAGCTAAGGGTAAAACTGTCATTCCGTTTAAAAGTACGAAAAAGAAAACATTAATAAATGCACTTTTTAAAACTGTGTGTTTTTGTCGGGGGACAATAATTTTGGGACAGAGGGAGTAAATAACAAGTTAACACTTACATGCAACGACAAACGATCTTCATTCAAACATTGTTGCTCTAGATCTCGTCATTTTGTGTCGGTAAGTGCATTTGTATGTGTGTGTATTGGTGAGTGTGTGTTTGTGTGTTGGTGAGTCTGTGTTCATCTCGCCCTTTGTATTACAAAACACCCCAACCCGTAAAATGACGACCCGAAACTGTCGTTTGAGCCGGTCTGAAAACACCCGACCAACCAAGTGCAAAATGACGTCGTTTTTGCACCTTCAAAACGTTGTCGTTTGCTTCACTATTGTATATAAGAGTAATTATTAATGAAATTTAATTTTATTGTTAAAAAAATGAAAATGAAAATAAAAAATGAGAAAATGAAGATGTAGGTCTTCTTATTACACCAAGTTGGTCACATGTCAGTCTCAGAAGAGAGAAAGCTGATGTGGCAGAGAAAATATCAATCTCTTGAGGTCCTTACTAGGGATGGCAACGGGGCGGGTTTAGGGCGCCCGGTCATCTACATCCCCAAACCCGATTACCAAAGTTCTCCCCAAACCAGCCCCGATCCCCATCGGGGATCTAATCGGGGAACCCCGTTGGGGGGCGATGCTCCCCTAAACCCTTCCCCGTGCTAATCGAGGATCTTATCAGAGTGTCCTATTTTAATGCAATTCCTTACCAAAATCGCACCACTTCACATTTATTATAATTTTAAGACCGTTAGCAATAATTTGATAAATAATAACCTGCTAACAAACGATTACAAATAAGACTTATTAAGTTTTCAACAATAGTATAATACATAAATAATGATAAATTACACCGTCAAAAATTACAACTTATGTAACACTTCGTAAATTCCAGGTCAGTATTTTTAAGCCATATCTTATTATTTATTTTACTTTTGAATAAAATTTTATTTTTACAGTTTTACTGAAGTGTTACCATGCGTTGTCGTAAATTGTTATTTAGTGTGAACCTGTCTTTAAATAACTATCCGTCTACGTGTCCTACGTAGTTTAACATTTTCATAATATGCCCTGAGGATTTATAATTTTATTCTTAGTAATTTTACATTTATACTTCGCGTTTACGCCAAAATATCTTGTACTTTATGTTTAACCTTAAACCTTAAACCCTTTTACTTAACTTCCTACCTTTTTATTTTATACTACACAAGTTATTAACATAATTAATAAATCTAATATATATTGATAAGACCATTCACTATTTCTTGAAGTTCGATCTCTCCCCCAGATGAACCATATAGCCAAGAGAAAAATATATATATATAAAAATACACATACACACACACACACAAGCGAATGTGCTGAAACAAACACATATAAATATATATATATATAACAAACACGCACACACACCACACGAAGTCCCCACACCACAACCACATCTCACTCTACACCACAATATCTACTACCCCTCATCATCTCACTCTCACGCACATCTCTCTCTACACACCCCCCACTTCACACCCCACCAGCAACCACTCCCCCCCACCCCCCCCCCCATACCCCCCTCCCCCCCTCACACACACAAACTACTCATCACTCACAACCACTCACACTCACACACACTCCGCCGAACCACCCCGCCGCCCCCCCCCACAATATCACCACATACGTTCATATAAAAAACACCCTGTCCAATGATACCCCCATCACTTTAATAGTCTCGGCTCAAAAACCCCTCACGACAGGAGTGTTCAACCATCTTTTAATTTATTATCCAATTCAAGCATTCCAATAATATTTCCACATGGCTATCCAAGGTGCCCTAAGGGTTATTATTTCCATGGCTATCCAAGGTGTCCTAAGGTTTAATTCATCTAATTTCAAGGGTTAATCAAGAATCAAGATTTTAGGGTTCATAAACTATTTTGGGGTTTTTGCAAGGAATCATCTTCTCTCTTTAATTCTTGTGTTAATTTGCTTGTTCATCATCTTTTGTAAGTTTAATCCTAAACCTTTTTTTGATTTCTTGATTATTATTGTTCTTGCATAAAGAACCATATAATCCATGTGTTTGTGTTGTTTTTATACAAGTAAACATGATGGGATTTAGTTGTTATTAGGAGTGGTTTTGGTTGTTGAACTAAGTAGTGGAAGGAGACTAAGTTAGACATGCAATTTGTGAAGTTGTGGATGAGTTTTAAGATGTTTTCGGCTAAAAGTGTTGCTGTAGATTTTTATCTAGTGGGTTTAGGGTGTCGTAAAAATATTTTAACTAGCTTAAACTTTAATAATATGATTGTATATTGTCTCCCGGTCGTTTTGATATAAAGAACGTAAAAATTGGCCATATAACGAATGAGATACGGCTGATTTAAGATTTGCAAAATAAAGGAATTTTTGACAGCACTATTTATAAACATAACAATCTGCGGCGCAGATATTAAACGGAAGTTTCGGACAGTTTCTGTTCCGTTTTGGCTTAAGTGTAAAACACGAAAGTTGTCCAAAATGATATTTTACTTTAGTTGTCACTAGAGTTTTAAGCTTGAAAGTGTAAAACGAGGGAGTTAAGCCTGGTCAAAGTCGGACAAAAAATTTCTAAAAAAGTCAAAGGTACATAGCTGATTGGAAATTTAAAAGGGCATTTCGAGCAATTTTGGGTCCGTTTGAGCTTTGAAAACCTTAGCGAATGTTATTGTATCGCTTATATATTATTTAGGCGCATTAGAAACATTATAAAAATATTTTTGAGGAAGCGTTAGAAGTTTCTAAATAAGGAAAGTCTATATTAAACTTAATAGTAATTATTAGCGAGATAATAATGAAAGTTAGCCGTTTAGGATGCGTTGGAGCGTTTTGATGTAAAATAAACTTAACAACTATTTTTAGACAACATTAACGTTCGGAATGTCAAAACTTTCAAAAAATAGTAACTTTCCTAAAAATAGCAAATTTTCGTAAAAGTGGCGTAACTTAACTATGAATCTTATATTCTCTTAAAGGCACGTTTTTGCTAAATAATCTATGACACAAACACATATGGATTCTGTTACTTTCTATAAACGACTTATGTGTCATTTCGTTGTACATTTCTTTCTCCTAAAGCGCGTCGTTAATTTGGTCGTGATTAGGATCTCTTGACTTCATTTCTTCGTTGTTGATCATTATTTCCTCATCGTTTACTAAGGTGCGTTCATATCCTCTTTTCTTTTTAATTGTTTTTACAAACTCCACGGGGAGAGATACTGTAACAATCCGTTATTTTACGTCATTTCCCGACTCAATACTTGCCATTATTTATTTTTAGGCTTTTACACGTTTACTTTTAATTTTCATCGTTTAGTTAAATCGCGTAAACTAAAAATCAACATTCAACGTAAACGGACATCAAACAAGTAAAAGTTTACGTCAAGCAATTGTTATATAATTATTACGAGGATAATTTATAACTTTTTATATTTTATTTTTATTGGTTACGTAAAACGTTTACGTTTCGCAACAAAATACATTTAAGCGTACACGGAAGCACCAATACCCATCTATACTCAAACAAATACCCAATTTTATACCCAATACATAAAAATTAAATAATTCCTATGTATAAACCACATGTGGCAGGATATAAGCATGGATAAAGCATAAGACCAAATTCAAATAATACTTTCACTAATAAAGCACATGTTTATTCATCCACTAAGATCACATCCCTCCTCCTAAGGAGGAGGAGAACACCTTACAAGATTAGTACCTTTACCACCTCTCATACATGTTTTGCTAGTGGGTTTGTGAAATACCTCTAGTATATAAGAGTGTACCATGTTAAGACTTATACACATTTCCATTTGCAAGTAAAAATCAAACACAAAACTCTCTCTATACACAACATAACCTACGGCTCACATTTCCATTTTAGGGTGTTCATAGTTTTGATTTTTCAAAGGTAGCAAGCATACACATATCACTAGGATTCATATCTAAGGTGTTGCAAGGTGGTTTGGAAACTTGGGTATTTTTATTTTGCAAGGGTTTGCATCAAGAAGAAAACTAGAGTTTTCTGGTTTTCTTAGAAGTATTTTTGGGTTTAAAGGTTAGGTCAAAGCTTGTGTTCTTCATCCTCATACACTCTCTTGAGGCCTAATCTCTCTAATTATTAATTTACATAATTTATATACTTGTTATTATGTTAATCACAACATAGGGTTTGTTTTTATGATTTATGAAATATTACAAGCACATATGAGATTCGAATTTATTTATTTATATGTTGAAATGATGTTAAAAATATGATGGAACACAAGAAAAATACTTTATATAATTGTTGGTTAATTTATAAGTTTAGTTTATAAATTAATTTGTTGAAAGTTTAATTACAAAAGGTAGATATAAATTATCATGAGGACTTGATACTTGGACAATCATTATGGACAATTTAGAGGACCTAAAATATGTAATACATATGGTATAAAGTAAATTAGAGGACTTCTACAAATTTGAACTAAGGAATAATTTATAAAACTAGATTTATAAAGTATACATCTAAGCAAACTGTTTTTAATGATTCTATTAGAATTTGAATTTTATAAAATTATGGAAACTTTTTATTAAAATGGTATATATTATAAGGATCGTAAGCATATAAATAACTCGAAAAACCGAGCTATAACGAAGAAGTTATGACATTTACGAGATTACGATAATTAAATATATAAAAGTGTTTTTATAAAAGTTAATTTTCTAAATCAGATTTTTATAAAAACAGTGGACATTTTATTTAAATAATTTATCTCGTCACGATTCCATACATATAAAGAACAAGCGAAACATAATTAAAATGAATGAGTTATGATTTTTATAAGGTTACAAAGATTAAATATATAAAAGTAGTTTTATATATTTTCACAGAATATGTAAATGTTACTGTTCATAAGTAGCTAAAATATTATAAATGTAATATTTTGATAGATTTTCTTAATACGAAACCGTGGGCATGAGAAACGTAAAAACATAGTTAAAACGATAAAGATATGAGGTTTATAAAACCTTGTGCACTATTTTTACTTTTGTACACTATTTTTATAAAATCAATTAAAACCTATTTTAGATTGTATCATTATATAATCAATAAAATTATTAAATCAAGTATTATTAACATATAATACACTGTTGAACAAAAATAATATTTTTCTTTATGGGTACAATTAAATAGATATTTATTTAACAAATACGATTTAAATATTATTTCGACTTTTAAAATTAAATAAAAAAAATTGGTGGTGGTGTAACTATATAACTTGCGATGTTGTATTTAAATTAAATACATTATACTTATACGACCTATAATTAATTAGGTTGCACTCGGATTTCGCGAGACATTTCACTTATTTGATTTATATAATAAATCCAATTTACTTGAGGTGAGTTCATAGCCTTATTTTTATACGATTCCAATAATTTACAATTCTCAGGGTGAGAAACATGCATTGTTTTATATTTGGATGCAAGTACACTTCTAACAAATTACGAGTTTTTCTAAGTAGCTATAACCGACTATGCCCATGAATCATGAACTGTTAATTACTGGATTGTAAGCGCGAATGTTATGAATAGATCTATTTGGGATTGACATCCCCGTTCAGGTGAGTAGCTCTTACTAGTTTTGAGGTACCGAAACGACGAATGTATATCATGTCGGAACAATTTGGGTGTTGCGGTTGAACATCTACACGGGCACATAATTTGCATTAATATGCATACATATATGTTGTAGCTTCAGTGTCATGAGCTTAGCGCATTTCGTAATTACTTTTGAGATATTGTATGTGTTACATGTCTTACTCTTGGAAATATTGCGGTCCTACTTTATACATTACTTAAACCTATGAATTCATCAACTTTATGTTGATGTTTTAAAGCATGTTTTTCTTAGGTCAATATGGCAAGAACAAGGATACATTGGTGGTCATCATTTTGGAGTCACATTATCTTAAAGATTTAAGTGCATTACATTTTGGAGTATTTGTTATGTATTAAAATCTTTACACTTTTTAAGGATGAACAAGATAAGCTATGGGCTTTTGTAACAAACAATTTAATTAATCCAATGTATCATTTTTCAAACGACTCATATAGAGGTCGTTCTCATATCTTGTGCTATTGATCTATGAAGTAACACTCTCATACCCATATTCCGCCGTGACCTTATTTTGGGGTGTTACAGATACATGCTATGTTTTACATTTGGACGCAAGTATTTAAAAACTATATGTTATGCCTGACATTATTGCCTGAATATTATTGCCTAAGTACCGCTATTGCCACTTAAGTCTCCTTTTCAATCATGAACCGTTAATTGCTATTGTAGTAAACGTGAGTGTTGTGGGTAGATCAATCAGGATTGACAATCCCCATATGGGCTGTGGTTTCTAGATAACCATTGAAGCATTTAACATTTGAAATACTTTTTAGGGTGCTTGGCAACATACTACACTTTCGTAGGGTCCAATCTCTATTGGATTTACATTACTTGTTAAGGTTCGGTGTCATGAACTTAGTGCAATAATAACTATTTTAACTATTGAATGTGTTTCATCAGTCATTTATTACTTAAATCTTGCGGTCTACTTAATTGCTCGTTGGAGCACTATACTTGATTTCTATAACATTACCTGATTTACTTAATCACGGTTTTACGACTAAAACCTATGAATTCACTCAACAATTTTTGTTAACTTTTAGTATGTTTTATCTTAGGTCTTTCGGATATATTGCTCGGAGGGAAGTCGCACGGATATGTACTTTGGAGACTCTACATTTTATACATTTATGAAACTTACTTTTCGAAAAAAAACTATGTGTTTTGTAAAGGCTTTCTCTTATACACATTCGATGAAAACTTTATCTAAACCTTATGTCATGTGTGAACAATTTGGGATATTTTAAAACTATTGGGACCTGTTGTAAACTCTGATATTTTAGTGTATCGAATGTGAAACATTTTTAAATGTATTTTAAAACGTCTTATTTTGAGGTCGTTTTCCGTGACTTGTACTTTGTGCTTTGAAGTCACACCCCCAGTTACCTTTCCGCTGCTGTCAGATTTTGGAGGTGTGATAGATTGGCATCAGAGCTGCAGTTATAGAGAACTAAGTCGTTTTCAAAACCTAAACTATAACCATTTTTCATAACTAAAAGTCTCTTCTCGTTTTATCCGATATCCGTGCGCGCGTACTTCCTGGTTTCTTATATTTACTCCCTCGAGCATCAATAATAGTATTATATGAAGATATTTATATACATACGCTATTTGCTTTTCTATCTCTTATGCTTACCTCCGAGTGTACCGCTATTTATTTATATTTATATAAATGTCGACTATGTTCAATCACTTCTATCCACTTTCTAGAGCGTCACTATATTTTTATATAAATGTTGTTTATATAAATACTATGACTTTTCTTAAGACATTGTGTGTGACACAATGGTTTCGTTTATTTTCAAGACGTTGTGAGTGACACGACGATCTCTAAAACCTTCTCAAGACATTGTTACCGATACAATGGTCTCTAAAATTTCTCATGATTTCCATAATACTGTTTTACATGATATTAAAACTCGACATAGTTTGTCAACCCCATTGGTTATTTTACTGCTCGACTCCGAGTTTGAACACTCACCTCGTACTTTTGAAAACGTATGCGTCATCACGTAACCCACTGCATAGAAACAAGTCGGCTAATTGGAATACGACAATTAACTTGTCTCCTTGTACATGGCGTCTTTGAGCATCTACTTTTGAGACACGGCTCATTAACGTCTTATTCTTTTTCTCTTTCCTCCTTGTGATTTTAGAGGAGTATGCCACCAAGAAGACGATCTCTAAAATTCAGCCGCTATCAAGCGACTTATAGCCTAACGTATGGCTGACATGTTCTTTCGCCTAGAACAAAACACGATCCGAGATGTCGAGAACGAATCACGCATAAAGACCCTTGAGACAAACCATGCTAATGAAGGTCACGTCTTCCGACTGGAATATCATTCGAGAACAACACAACTAGCAGCCCCACTCCGGAGAGGGAATCTCGACCATATAGTTAATGATGTTTATTTAAACCCTTTTCTTTAAAAACTCTCAATGTATAGTTTGCTTTGTGGTATGGATATATCCACTCCCTTTAATAATTAATTATTTGTACAATTAAGTTCTCATATCCTATTTTAACATCCTTGATAAATCATTCCCTTAATATGTGCTTGTTATAGTCATTTGGTATTAACCCTCTTTAATAATTAATTGTTTGTACAATTAATTCACCTATCTCGTTTAGCATTTCTGACATATTGTTTCTTTGAAATATACCTCTTTCAACTATTAGTATTAATGCTCTCGTTGCATCGATTGATTTCACGAATGACTCTTTATAGTCCATAATTCTTTACGTTCATATCTTTTTTACCGTTACAATATTTTGATATTCTTGACACCTACTCCTATCTACTATTATTATGACCAATTGATTCTTTGTTTGCCTTATTATTCGTACAAATGAATTTCATATTTCTTTGATTCTTGATTTGATTATGCGAATCATTCTCTATATTTATTCTTTTAAACATTATTACATTTGTACATATGTTCTTTTACGTGCTCTTTTAAGTCGTTGACATATTCATATTTTACATGCTTGCGATATCTTTTACCGTTTCTTCATATACCCTCATCATTCTTCTCGCGATGCTATGACTATTCTCCTTTTATGATCTACTCATTCTTTCGTTGTATTGATTAATGATTGTTCGCTGTTTTGTTCATAAGATATTTAATCTCTCTTTTAGAATTCTCAAATATTAAAATATCAAACTCATTATAACCTCTTTGTATTGACATTCGCTTCCTTTGAAGATTAATAATTTATTTGATTCCCCCGTTCGCATCAATTATCATTACAAATTCATTATTTGATCTTGATATGTATTGTTATTCGGTATGTGCTTCTTTGGTCATCGGTATGATATATTAATTCTTTGTTTTCACTTGTTTTCTCATCAGTACAAATATTCAATCTTTTCATTAAGGATTTTCCTAACCACTAATCCGTACCTACGCGCGCATTGCAGACATTTTATGTGTTTACTATTATTTGTTCAATATTCGTTTGCTACCTTGCTTAATTGTTTTATTGGACCCCATGATGCGTTTTGACGCATAATCCGAAGAGAGTAGTTTCATCCCCTACACGGAAAGAAATGCTTATCTGATGAAGACATTGTCATTTCACTAGATGGATTTCGACTCGACAACAATTCATATTTTATCGAAGACCTGAATTCACATAGGAGTCGTAGCAAGTACCCTCATCTCTTCGCAACCACCTCGCCAGCTGATGTCACCTGTTGAACTCTAAGGACCAGAGTTCCTTAACTGGGGTTGACTGTAACACTTTGTAAATTCTGGGTCAGTATTTTTAAGCCATATCTTATTATTTATTTTACTTTTGAGTAAAATTTTATTTTTACATTTTTACTAAAGTGTTACCGCGCGTTGTCGTAAATTGTTATTTAGTGTGAAACCGTCTTTAATTAACTATCCGTCTACGTGTCCTACGTATTTTAATATTTTCATAATATGCCCCGAGGATTTATAATTTTATTCTTAGTAATTTTACATTTTCACTTCGCGTTTACGCCAAAATATTTTATACTTAATGTTTAACCTTAAACCTTATACCCTTTTACTTAACTTCCTACTTTTTTATTTTACACTACACAAGTTATTAACAAAATTAATAAATCAAATATATATATATATATATATATATATACACCCGATTGGCGGGTATGACTTGTGAGTTTTTTTTATTTTTTTGTTTAAATATTTGTTTTTTAAATTTGATAATATATAGAAAAGATGATTGTTATTTAATGAATATTTTAATTTTTGTCATTATATTATATATGATGCGTTGTATGAGTAGGTTTTCGTGGAAGATTTTTTTTAAGATAAACGCTATCTTTGACCCAATTTATATTCTTTAGTTATGTTGATGGGCGTGTATCTGTGTATGATAGAAAAAGGATTAAACATTTTATAATATTAAAACTTGAAAGATTATTTTTAGATAGTTGCATCACCCGCATAAAATGTCGCATCCATATGAATTCAAATGTATATAATAGTCGAAA
Source organism: Tanacetum coccineum (assembly GCA_026074375.1). NCBI lineage: Eukaryota > Viridiplantae > Streptophyta > Magnoliopsida > Asterales > Asteraceae > Tanacetum > Tanacetum coccineum. The sequence continues at coordinate 29,257 of BQNB010050504.1, read as the reverse complement.
AAGAAGTTTCCATTCAATAACTATGGAGTTTATATTTCATTGCTATCGAAATACATAAGTTGAATATGATTTCACTCAATAGAACAAAAAAATGAATATTTTGTAGCCTTTTAAAGATAACCGAATTCACGTCCTTTTTAAAACTATTTGCATATTTTTATATACATATTTGCATCACCTAGTTGATCTTTGAAAATATTCTCTTTATTACCACTGCAGCAACAACACCTTGTCCAAAGTCACTTTAATTTTATGTACAACTTTGTGCAATCATATTAGACTGCCATTTAACTTGTACTATTTCTCGTGTTCTTCTATACTATTTTCTTGCTCTTGTGCCTTCTTCACATCCGTCGCCACTGCTCTTATGTCATTATTATGTAATTAGATTGTTAGTTAGTTACTTTAATTTTATGTATAACATTGCATACTCATACATTAGGCTCAACTTGTACTCTTTTCTTGCTCCTTTGCCTTCTTTAAATATGTCGCTCCTTCTGTTGCACTCTTTACAACATTACGAAACTGAATTATAGAAACATCGTAAAATACAAACATTATACGGATGCTTATAATTTTTAGTAAAGAATTTGAGTAACACATATTTGTAATCCGTTCAAGTTTTAACAAACATAAATGCTTTCATTTAACAATAGGAATCAACAAAAGATATTATATGGTGGTAAATATATATTTTATGTCACACCCCGCCAAGGCGGAATCGCGAGGCATAACAGGATAGGCATCATCACAACATAATGGTGTTAACAATAGAAATTATCTAAAATGCATTATATTAAAAACCAAGTGTTATGACGATACCAAACACAAGAGGGGTCTTGTATTAAGGTTAATCGCACACACAAAATACATAGACTTGAAAATAAAATCCAAACTAAACATCACAACAAATCAAAATATCCGAAGTACGAAAATCTGCAATGAAGACTCCAGAATAGAAGACTCCATCATGCAATTCCTAAGGTCTCTCTAGCCACGAAACTTAACATCCTTAACTTCGCTAAGCTTACCTGAAAATGATGCTTAAAACGTCAACAATAATGTTGGTGAGAGTCATAGGTTTTAGACACGCAATAATACTCGCTTTTACTATAGATATCAAACAAAGTTGGACCACCAATGAACTATTCATCAAACCGTATGCTAGCATTGCAACAAAAATCAAATCACATATCCACAAACATACTTTCCTATTTGGCTCTAGATAGCTGGCACTATAGAGCAAACATCTCACACACTAAATTATCACACAACACTATCACATTGGTAGGATGTTGGGTAGGAGCCGTACCCCATCCCGATCCTAACCTACACAATATGTTAGGCTACCCTCCTGATCCTTCAATAAACATAAGCAGAGAGTAGCTAACATCTTCGATCACCTAATAAAACATGTATCACAAGTCATATAATAGCCACGTAATGTCCAATAAAAATTTAAAAACACAGTAATCACAACGATAAAAACATTTCAAAAAAACATATTTTTTCTTCATTTCATCCCAAAAAACAAACTAAAAATACTATTAAACCACTATCACAACTACTTCACAAAATCCTTGGCAATCTACTAAACACAAATAAAACACATGTAACACCATTAGCTAGAATCCGTAAGACGAAGTAACAATTAATTGATGACCTCCTAAGTTATATTATTAATAATAAACCCGGTTACCATACTATCCCAATCTCACTTATTCTTCAAATACCTTAATCTTCATTCTTGTTTTCCAGATTTTGACAGAATTTTGTGTCACTTCATGAATACAAATAAAATACTAATGTTCAAATACTTCCTCTGTTCACTCCTACCATTCCCACTGGTTAGACTATCTGTGATGTAAAAAAAAATAATATTAAGCCTAACTATTTTATAAAAAATTCAAATCATCAACAAGTACTCAATCGATCTGAACCACAAGAAAACAATCCAAAAGGATGATTTTTCAAAAAATACTTAACAATTGAATTAGGACTTGGCTTGTGAGCTGGAGTTGTAATAGACACATAAAATTATAGACCGCGATTTTTATCTAACCTCAATTCATCTTTAGTAGGTTTTTTAGTTTTTTTTTTACTCCTCGAAATCAAACCCAAATCTGACCCGAATTACTATTTTGATAAATTTTCATGCAAAAAATTATGTGGACTAACGGCCCTACCTCAAAACTTTCGGGGCTGGACAATTTTGGAAACTAGACTCTCTGAACTTCAATTAGTTAAGAATCAACCCAAACTTATATATTATCATTGAGATATCATTCAATCAACAAACGACTTAAAGTCAGCCAAACCCTAAACGATAAATTTAACGCCGATTGCATAACCTAAAACCGTTTACACACTTGATCTAAATATAATCCCGAACAAAACGTGAAGAAACCATAATTTTCTATCTTAAATTGTACAAAAAATTTATGAAACCCATTATATCCATCAATTGAAGTTACTAATTATAAAAAAGATTAACAAAAAATTTATTTGAAATACCTAAAACGTTACTTGATTACACTGAGATCACCTACCTTGTTCTTGATTAAAAAAATAGTTTTTCTCTGCGTGAGTTTGCGCCGAACAAAGTGAGAGAGGAGAGAAAAGTGATTTAGAAATTTATTGATTCTATATTTATACTACCTAGAATCCTAATTGTAATCAAATTTTGTTTCTTTTTTTTCTTTTCTTATAACCGGCTGATTAACACCCCATATATATATTTTTTATTATTATTATTTTAATTATTAATAAATACATATTTAACCCTTTCTTTTCTTATTTATATAAAAACCCTTTATTAATTTTGCAAACCTTTTAGATAAAACTAGTTTTAAACTTACTATTTATAAATTTCATTTTATAAATTACTTTCCTAATTTAAAAAAACCTACGCTTAATTAATTTAAATACTAGACTTAACTCAAACCTAATAATACATTATATACACTTACGCTCATATATCAATTATTCACCAAATTACACGATAACACATAAAATCATGCTATCATTTCCATTGTCACAAAATGTGAACGAAATGAAATAGCTACCAAAACCACAATTCAATCACTAATAGATGAACACGCATCACATATTGATATCAAATACTCATATAAGATCACATAAGCACACAAATATAACACATAATATTACTTTAGTCAACTCTAACGGTTTGACTAACCTGCTCAAGTCACAGTTGTCATAGTATCCCCTCCTTTAGGAAATTTCGTCTCGAAATTTAATCGTTTCTACTGATAACAAATTTGCTTACTCACACGAGAGTACAAATAGCAGCATAACAGCTGTAAGCGAAAAGAACATCCAACTATATGAGTCTGGCCCGTCCTCGAGGAAACTCGTCAAAAACGTTAAGTTGTGTAACGACTTGATCCATAACTCAACCCCCAAACGCAACGCATACAAACAAGAACTATCTGTGAAATTAGTATCGATGTTAAAAGCCAACGATTTTGAATTAGCTCGACTTCAGGTTTACTCAATATATAACTTTAACCAAACCACCTCAGAACATTTAAGGGTGCACTAAAGTCTGACAGTAACCCTATGTATCCAACTTTACTTAGTACTTCCAACAACAGCTTACTCAACGAGCACGTGTGGATACTTAGTTTTTATGAAATCCTCGTGACCTCACTTCAAGTTCCAATGGACTTTAACTATCAGAATCCTACTACGCTTCAAACTTTTAACCTCACGGTCGATAATCTCAACAGGTTCTTCAACAAAACAAAGAGTTTTGTTTACCTTAATTTCTTCTAAATGTACATGCAAATTTGCATCCGCTAAATACTTCTTTAAATTAAAACACATCAAGTACACTACTCAATTATTGAGACAATCTTAATCAATAGGCTATATGACTGATCCTTTCAATGATCTCAAATGGTCCTACATACCTTGATGCTAACATGTCTTTCTTTCTAAACGCAACACACGTTTCCAAGACGACACTTCCAGTATCACTTTATCACCAACTTCAAACCCTAACTGTTTACGCCTATTGCCAACATAGCTCTTTTGATGATCTCTCGCAGCTTTAAGCTTTTCCTTTATCAAGACTACCTTATCAGTCATCTATTGTACTAATTCCGGTCTAATCAATCTACTTTTACCAATTTCAGGCCATAGGACGGGCGACCTACATTTCCTTCTAAAGACTAAACTAATAACATACTAGATGAGAGGGAAAGAGATTGTTTTAGTGAGAGAAAAGGTTGGATGAACACTTAGAGAGAGAAAGAACATAAAAGAGAGAACTTTGTATTATGTGAAAAATGAACAACCAGCCACCTCTCCAAGGCATGGAGAGGTGTATAAATACTAACCTTGGCCGGCTATGGATGGGCCATCATGGGCTTTCCATGGGCTTTTCCTTATCTTTGGCCCAATTAGCTTACTAAACAATACATTGTGAACTACGATCTAGAAACGTAAAATACGTAGAGTGACCGATCCTTTTTTGGATTCCTAACAATCTCCCCCCTAAAGGAGGTCACTCCAATTTATAAAAACTTAAGCTCTACATTCTATGAATGTCTTTAATCTTTAGCTCGTAGTCTTGTTATCATGTTCTTTATCTTGTGAATCTTGATGTAGCAATCTTTAGACTTTTAGGCTTTAGCTTGTATCTTGTATCTTGTTCTTGACTTGTATGTGATCTTTTGAGCTTCTTAAGATCATCAACCAAGCATAATCTCTATTAGCCATCTTGTAATCTTTGTGGACCGACATGCTCATACTGTTCTTGATGTTTGAAAGCGAGTGTAACCATCTTTCTTGATATTCTTTAACTTTAACACTTCGTCACTTCGAGAAAGACGTTCAGTTGCAGAGTGACGGAAACTTATTTGAAATTCTTTGACTTTAATACTTCGTCACTTCAAGAAAGACGTTCGGTGTCAGAGTGACGAAAACTTCTTTAAAATTCTTTGAAGTTACTTCCACGGTTTTGATTGAAATTGGTTCCTCGATTTTGGTTGAAATTATTCCCTTGAGTCTGATTCATGAAAACCGCTGGTGCAATGGTTAACCCAAAAGGCATAACCGTAAACTCAAAGTGTCCATATCGCATCCTAAATGCCGTCTTAGGAATATCTTCTCCATGTACTCTTAACTGATGGTAACCGGAACGAATATCTATCTTAGAGAAATAACGTGAAACTTGTAACTGGTCGTACCAGTCGTTGATCCTGGGGAGATTCTTGGTGGCCAACTTTTCCAACTGTCGATAGTCTATGCACAACCGAAATGAACCGTCCTTCTTCTTGAACAACACAGGTGCTCCCCACGAAGAGTGACATGGTTCAAATAACACGTAAAATTTCAACGAATTCCTAAAGGTTACGAACTACGAATCAGGTAGCAAACGAATATCGATCAAAGCTAGATAACATATAAGGATTTCGACAATGCAAATAGATGTGGATCAAATGACATAAGAATCCTTTAGAGAAAGGATAGAATACCTATACCGATAGGAAACACAAACAAAAGAGTCAGCAAATCGTATCAAGACAAAAGGAACACATATCGAATAATGATACGTATCAAGATTGATAAATACGAAAGATAGAATTCTTATACCAATAATCGACTTTACTCGAAAGAACCAACTAAATACTGTTTTTATAAAAATTTATTTTGAAACAATAAAGATAGTTGTTTTAAATAAATAAATAAAAAATCATTTTAAATAAAAAAATTGTATTAAATATAATCTTTACAAAAATCGTTTTAAACATGGTTTTCATAAAAATTTAAGAGATAGTTATATACAAGGTGTATCGCATTTTAACCATATAAATCATTTTAAACATACTTTTCATAACATAAAATTTATCAAAAACAAACATACAAAAATGTAAAGATTATCTTAAACATAGTCTTGACACTCAACCAATATCACATTGTTTTCATAAAAATCAATTGTAAACGTAGTTTTCATAATAATAAAGAGACAGTCATATAAAAGCGCTTATCATAATGTATTCATAAAATCATTTCAAGAATAGTTTTCCCCTAAACACCACCAAGATATACTTCAAAATGTTTTCATAATTTGACATTAATATAAAATATGTTACTCAAACAACGGACATCGTAGTACCGATGGGATTGCAAAATACCGTAAAGATTCTAACACAATTTTATTGTTTGAAAGCAAAATAAAGTACCAGGAACCATATGTTAGCCTAAAATATGTTGACTTAAGCGGAAATTATATTAGATATAGTAAGCGTGACTAGAAGAACTAATAATGTCAAGTTAGGATAGTAATCAAGTCATACGCCTATATATACCCTTCTATACTTCCATAGGAGGGTGAGGATAATCATTTGTATTTCATAAAGTGTGTGTGTGTTTTTCTCTCTCTAGAAACACACACATCTTTCATCTCTCTACTTTCTCTCTTATCAAATGGCCTCTCTATTTCTTTAACCTCCCCACGGACCTCCGAATCGTGTGTTTTAGGCTAGAATCTTTATGGGTAACAATTGGCATCAAAGCCTAGGGGTATTTTGTGTTTGTGGTTTACATTTTGGGTGTTGTCAGCTTATTTAAGCTTATTTGAGGCTTATTTTTAAGCCAACAAACCACAGTTTTGGTTGGTGGTGTTTATTTTGGTGCAAAAGCTTGAAACTTCTTCTCTTAATGTTTCTAGCTTATTTGTACAAGTGGTTTGTGGTTTGTTGAAGCTTATTTTACATGCTCCATGTTTTTTTTAAGCTTTTGACTCGAAAAAAAAGAAAACCTTTTCAGTTTAAAAACCACCAAGTTTGGTTTTTATTTCTTATTACCTGTAAACACTAGAAGTACAAGTAGATCCTTGGAAAAACATCAAAATCTTGATCTTTTATGTTCTTTTTGGGTTCGAAAAAATAGTACCTTGTCCTTAAGAATCTTGATTTAATTTTTTTGTAAAAACCATAAAGTTTGTGTTTTATGGTTCTACTAGTCTTAGATAGGTAAGAAGTACAAGAAAAATCGGGTAAAAACATTAAAAAGTGAGTCTTTTGGTATTTTTGATTTTTGAGTTTTAAACACTTTTAGGCGATTTATACACTTGGTCAGGCGATTTATACGTTGGTCAGGCGATCTATACGTTGGTCAGGCGATCTATACATTGGTCAGGCGATCTATACGTAGTCAGGGCGATCTATACACTGGTCAGGCGATCTATACACTGGTCAGGCGATCTATACATTGGTCAGGGTCTATACGTTGGTCAGGAAATGCGATTTAAATACACTTGGTCAGAACATATTTATAGATAGGTCAATGGCGCTGTATAATCTTTGTCAGGCGATGTATACGTTGTCAAGCGATTTATACGTGGTCATGCGATTATACATTGGTCAGGCGAGCTATACGTTGGTCAGGCGATCTAAACATTGTCGGCTATCTTATAACGTTTGTCAGGATGATCTATTAATTGGTCAGGCGATCTATACGTTGGTCAGGCGATCTATACATTGGTCAGGCGATCTATACATTGGTCAAGCGACCATCCATTGGTCCGACTATCTATACATTAGTCAGGTGATCTATACGCTACAGTGACTATACCACCATGGTGATTTATACTCACATGTGATTTAATAGCGCTTTTGCTGGGTGTTTATAATCTCTCTCACAACAACAACGGAGGAGGAGGAAAAGAGAGAGATTATAAATCACCCAAGCAAAAGCGTATAAATCACTTGTGCGTATAAATCACATATGTGTATAGTCACCTGTGCGTATAGATCACCTGACTAATGTATAGATAGCCTGACCAATGTATAGATCGCCTGACCAATGTATAGATCGCCTGAACAATGTATAGATCGCCTGACCACGTATAGATCGCCTGAACAATGTATAGATCACCTGACCAACGTATAGATCGTCTGACCAATGTATAGATCGCCTGACCAACATATAGATCGCCTGACCAATGTATAAATCGCCTGACTAACGTATAAATCGCTTGACCAACGTATACATCGCCTGACCAACGTATACATCGCCTGACCAATCTATAAATCGTCTGACCAAGTGTATAAATCGCCTGACCAACGTATAGATCCCCTGAACAATTTAAGAATCGCCGACAACTTATATATCGCCTACCAGTGTATAGATCGCCTGACTAACGTATAGATCGCCTGACCAATGTATAGATCGCCTGACCAACGTATAGATCGCCTGACCAACGTATAAATCGCCTGACCAAGTGTATAAATCGCCTAAAAGTGTCTAAAACACAAAAAACAAAATACCAAAAGACTCCCCTATTTTTAATCTTTTTACCCGAGTTTTTCTTGTACTTCTACCTATACTAAGACTAGTAGAAGCTAAAAACATAACTTTAATGGTTTTTTACAAAAAGATTAAAATCAAGATTCTACGACCAAGGACTATTTTCGAACCAAAAAGCCAACATCAAAGATCAATGATTTTGATGTTTTTTTCAAGGATCTACTTGTACTTCTAGTGATTCCAAGGTAATAAGAACCATAAAAACCAAAACTTGGTGGTTTTTAACACGAAAAGTTTTCCACTTTTTTTCAAGACAAAAGCTTAAAAAACATGAATCATGTGAAATAAGCTTTGACAAACCACAAACCACTTGTACAAATAAGCTAGAAACAATAAAGAGAAGAAAGTTTCAAGCTTTTGCACAAAATAAACACCAACCAACCAAACCTGTGGGTTTTGGCTTAAAAATAAGCCACAAAAGCTTAAAATAAGCTCAGAACAACACCCTAAAATGCAAACCGCAAACACAAAACGCCCCTAGGCTTTGATGCCAATTGTTACCCATAAAGATTCTAGCCTAAAACACACGATTCGGAGGTCGGGGAGGATAAAAGAAATAGAGAGCCATATTATTAAGAGAGAAAAGTAGAGAGTGAAAGATGTGTGTGTTTTCTAGAGAGAGAAACACACACACACTTTATGAAATACAAATGATTATCCTCACCCTCCTATGAAAGTATAGGAGGGTATATATAGGCGTGTGACTTGTTTACTATCCTAACTTGACATTATTAGTTCTTATAAGTCACGCCTTACAATATCTAATATAATTCCATATAAGTCAACATATTTTAAGGCTAACATATGGTTCCTGGTACTTTATTTTGCTTTCAAACAATAAAATTGTGTTAGAATCTTTACGGTATTTTGCAATCCCATCGGTACTACGATGTCCGTTGTTTGAGTAACATATTTTATAT
>BQNB010050504.1:0-5000 GCA_026074375.1 Tanacetum coccineum | reverse complement strand
CTCAGATCGTGATGGAAGATTTACTTCAAGGGTTCTGGCAAATATTACAGAAAGCCTTAGGGACGCGATGGGATATGAGTATGGCTTATCATCCTCAGACAGATGGACAAAGTGAGCGTACAATTCAGACATTGGAGGATATGTTAAGAGCGTGTGTGATCGACTTTGGTGGCAGTTGGGATGTCCACCTACCATTAGCTGAATTTTCTTATAATAATAGTTATCATTCGAGTATTCGATGTGCTCCATTTGAAGCACTGTATGGAAGGAAATATAGGTCGCCCGTTCTGTGGGCTGAAATTAGAGAAAGTCGGTTGATTGGACTAGAATTGGTACAAGAGACAACTGATAAAGTGATATGGATTAAGGAAAGGCTCTAAGCGGCTAGAGACTGCTAAAATAGCTATGTTGGCAATAGGCGTAAACATTTAGGGTTTGAAGTTGGTGATAAAGTGATACTGGAAGTGTCGTCTTGGAAAGGTGTGTTGCGTTTGGAATGAAAGACATGTTAGCATCAAGGTATGTAGGACCATTTGGGATCATTGAAAGGATCGGTCCTATAGCCTATTAATTAAGATTGTCTCAATAATTGAGTAGCATACTCGATGTGTTTCAAATTTAAAGAAGTATTTAGCGGATGCAAATCTGCATGTGCATTAGAAGAAATTAAGGTAGACAAAACTCTTCGTTTTGTTGAAGAACCTGTTGAGATTATCGATCGTGAGGTTAAAAGTTTGAAGCGTAGTAGGATTCTGATAGTTAAAGTCCATTGGAACTTGAAGCGAGGTCATGAGGATTTCATAAAATCTAAGTATCCACACTTGCTCGTTGAGCAAGCTATCGTTGGAAGTACTAAGTAAAGTTGGATACATAGGGTTACTGGCAGACTTTAGTGCACCCTTAAATGTTCTGAGGTGGTTTGGTTAAAGTTATATAGTGAGTAAACCTGAAGTCGAGCCAATTCTTCAAAAACGTTGAGCTTTGTAACAACACATAACTTAATTTCAAGACAGTTCTTGTTTGATGAGTTGCGGGGTTGAGTTATGGATCAAGTTGTTACACAACTTAAGGTTTTTGACGAGTTTCCTCGAGGACGGGCGAGACTCATGTAGTTGGATGTTCTCTTCGCTTATAGCTGTTATGCTGCTATTTGTACTCTCGTGTGGGTAAGCAAAATTGTTAACAGTAGAAACGATTAAATTTCGGGATGAAATTTCCCTAAGGAGGGGAGACTGTGACAACCGTGACTTGAGCAGGTTAGTCAAACCGTTAGAGTTGACTAAAGTATTTATATGTGTTATAATTGTGTGCTTATGTGATCTTATACGAGTATTTGATATCAATCCGTGATGGGTGTTCATCTTATTGTGATTGAGTTGTGGTTTTGGTAGCTATTTCACTTCGTTCACATTTTGTGACAATGGAAATGATAGCAGGATCTTATGCGTTAACGTGTAATTTAGTAATAATTGATATATGAGCATAAGAGTATATAATTTTATTTCATATATGATAATGATTTTTGGAATGTTAGTGCATTTGAGCATTAGTACATTTTAGTATTAAAGCGTTCGAGAATTTATCGTATTTGAGTATGAATCGTTAATCTCGGGTTGAGATTATCTAGTTATTATTAAGGTTTTATTATTTATAAATGTTGTATAAATAAAATATAGCTTAGGAAAAATTCAATAAGTAGTGTAAGTGTTTTTATTTTAAGTTTAGTGTATTTATTTATTAAGGGTTTTAAGTAAATATGTAATAAATATAGTTTTTATAAAAAATATTTAACTAGCTTATATATTTATATATTATATATATATATATATATATATATATATACATATATATATATATATATATATATATATATATATATAAATCTCAAAATTTATAAGAAAAAAAAATTATTAATTAAAAAGGGGGTTTTGTTTGGATCGGCTTATACAAAAAAAGGGGACAAAAGCCCAATCCTACTAGAAGTCCAACTAATGTTTTTATAAAAGAAATTTAATCAGTATTTTTTCTCCTCTATTTTCTCTATGTGTCGACCTATCCACAAAGCCCTAGCCCCCATTGTTAATTTTTCAAGCTCTCAAAAAAAATAAAGGTTTGATCTTTTGTTAAAATTAAGTTAGTTTTAATTTTTATACTCCTAATCGCACAAATATTTTTAATCATTGTTTTAATTATGTAACAATTGAATTGATGGATTAGGGTTTTGTAAAAGTTCTGTAATTAATATGTTATGATCATCAAAAATTGTTTTAGGGATAATAATTAGGGTTTTGGTTAAGTTAATTAAGGTTAATTATGCTAAATTCGGAATAGAAATCTATGCAGAATTTTAGGTCATCTTACGAGAGCCATAACTCGGTCATACATATAGCTTTTATTAATTTTCTTGAGCCTAAAATTAACTACAGAGAATCTACTTTCCAGCCTCATTGGTTTCATGAATTAAAAGTGAGTGAAAGTCAGTCAAAATAATTTTACAATATTCATTGTCAAATCTGAGTTTTTGGGGTAGATTCTGAGTTGTGTTTATGAGATCAAAAATCATATCAAAACGTCTTTTTAATTAATGGGATTTCTACTGTAGCAAGTTCATGATATTTTTGATTTTCTAGAAGTTTTGTAGAATTTTCCTTAGTGTTTAAATGGGTCTGCTCAAGCTAAACTTTTTGAAGGTCGAATCAGGTCAAGTTCTGGACACTTTATGATGTTGATTTTTTATAAAATAGTTAGACTTAATATTATTTTTTTCTAAAAATCTCAGTAGTTCATAACCCATTGGGAAGGTTAAGAATGCAATAAGAAGTACCAATTTGGTGATTTAGTATTTTATTTGTGTCATGAAATGACTACAAAATTCTGCTCAAAAGCTGAAAATTGGAATAAAATGATTAAGAGTATTTAGGTTATAAATAAGGTTAAAAAGTGTTGTAAAAAGGTTTTTAAAGATGGTATAGACATAGTAGTCCATCAATTGATTGTTACATCGACTTGGGCATTTAGCCTAATCGAGTGTAACACGTGTTTTATTTGTGTTTAGTTGATTTGCAAGGATTTGTGAAGTAGCTGTGCATCAGGTGAGTTTCATAGTCCCTCTTTTCACATCGCTTTTAAACTGGGATGGAAATGATGCAAATGGATTTGAAATGTTCTAATTACTGTGATTATGTGTCTTTATTTTTAAAGTGTATGGACTTTACTTGGCTATTGTATGTTACGTGCTAAATGCTTTTGTGTATTTGGATCGGCGGTAACGTTCCTACCCATTTGTTGTGATCTTGGATCGGGGGTAATGCTCCTACCCATGTGAAGTGATGGTTTTAATTGATCGGGGGTAACGTTCCTACCTAAATGTTGATACTTGTTGGATCGAGGGACACGTTACGTTCCCATGCTCGTTATGGTTACATTTGCATGTTAGCTTGTATGATAGTTCAGTAATTGTCTTGCCATGTTTGCATTAATCACAGTAATTGTTTATAAGCTTTGATTTTTGTGTCTTAAACCTATGACTCTCACCAACATTATGTTGATATTTTAAGCATCATTTTCAGGTAATCTTCTTGAGGATAAGGAAGTTAGGAGGAGTGGCTAGTGAGACCGTAGGCATTGCATGCGGAGTCTAATTCCTAGAGTTTTTTTTTGACATTTGAATTGTTTGCTATTTGATTGTTTATTAGATGTTTAGACTCTTGGATTATGTTTACTTGCGGTATGACTTTGTTATTGTAATGCAAGACTCCTTTATCTTGTGTTAGATATTGTCATGTCACATTGTGTCTCATTTGTTTATCTATTTCATTTAGTTCTCTCTATTGTTGACACCATTGTGTTGTGATGATATCCATGATGTTACGCCTCGTGTTTCCGCCTAGGCGGGGTGTGATAGATTGGTATCAGAGCATTTGGTTATAAAGAAGTAGGTGGTTGAGCCTAGACTATAACCTATGGGTCCTTCATGTAGATGAATTTAGGGCTAAAGTGTTTAATGCTATAACTGATATGATTCCCCTCTATTTTTGTATAGCTTGTATATCTCGTATTTTGCTAAGTTGTCATTTTAGTTATTTTGCCTACCATTATTTGATATGATATATTATTTTCTTAGCATTTTAGCTATGTTTTCCCCCCACCCGTAAGAAGTCTCGTTGGGGAACCGTTTTCCCAACTGGACTTAAGCGTTATAAGGAGCCTCTTGTGGAACCAAAGGAGATAGGATAGTTGATCGTTTGTCGGATGCGCATAATAGGGCTAGACCCGCGGAGTCGGGTGATTCTTGCGGAGGCAAAGTCAAACCCATGCGAGGCCCAACATAGGGTTATTCTGTCTTTTATTGTTAGCCGTGTATTTATTAAAGTGATGGTCATTAAATATTCCCAAGCCTTGTATAAGTAAAACGTAGTTTACGGGAATTTTATTTAAGCTAGTTGGGCCTAGTTGTCGGGCTCAAGCCCATTTGTATTAAGTCCGGCCCAACACAAAGCCCACAAGAATAGTCCACTCTTGTAAATATATAATGCCCTCTCCAAGTGTGGAGAGGGTGTTGCTTCTCATTTTTCTTTTCATGAACAAGTAACCATTTTTCTTTTTTATCTTTCTCTCTCTAAAATCTTTTTCTTATTTTTGTGTTTGGTGATGAAATGAGATCTTGTAACAAATTAAAACCAAAAAACAGTGAGTTAAAAACTCACTATTGTGTGCGTCAGGTGTACAGCCGGAAAGAAAGCAAGAAAGAATAGTAGGACATGAATTATAGAGTGCATACACGTGATAAGTTATAATATTCAAAGATGCATGTATAATTTTATTGACAAGTATATATATATATATATATATATATATGCGTAGCTATGAGTTCGAGCTCCAAATGGGTGACGAATTGATAACAAGTGTAGTTAGTTTTAGTAGTATATTTATTTTAGCGAATATAAGTTAGAAACGATAATTTACGATGCTTTATAATTGTTAACGAAGGAAAACGAACT
>BQNB010050503.1:3773-41476 GCA_026074375.1 Tanacetum coccineum | reverse complement strand
TGTTTTTGTGATGCATCTCAAGACCGCATAAGTAAGTATTAGGATTTGCTTGATAAAAGGCATTAGGAATAACCCATGTTTTAAACCTGTAATTGTTATGATGGTCACACCAATCGTATATCTATCCCACACCCTTGCCATGCACTCACTTTTAGTGCAGGATACCCTAGTACAACCCTCCGAGCCTATCCTTTTTTACGGTTCTTGTAATTTTTTAGTTAATCCAGACTATTAATGAAGAGCATTGTCACCCTTAAACCAATCATCACCCAAAAAGCCTTAGCCTACCTTATATGTACTCACCTTTAGTACATTATTACCCAAGTTAATTATTGAGTACACGGTTGCTAAGTCATTATCCTTGTAAATACAGTTTTCGGATGATTAGGATTCATGGTAGTATTTATTTCGTGGAAGAATAGGGAAGAAAAGTTAAGTCAATACCCCCATATGTTTGTCAAATAATCTCCATGCTATTTTGATCCACCTCAAATCAGGTCAATAGTTAGATTGTAAATATCGAGCATGTAAAAGCTCAAGTGTAGGGGTACGTGTTATAAACCCCATGTGATGTATTATGTTATTTGAAAAGAAATGAAATCTGAGAAAAGAAAAAGAAAGATATTGATGTAGAGTTTGTATATGTTTGTCCGAGTCTTGGCTTAGCAACCAAACCAGCGCGTATTCCTGTAAATAATTAGCCAACCCTTCCACTTTAGATTCACCCAAATGTATCACATCCGTTTCTGTTTTCATTATATGTTATCTTACATCTACGCCCCCACAACCCTTTAAAAGACCTCTTAGATAGTAATAAATAATACTTGCGCCTAGCGGTGGAGGTTTGATCCTTTATCAAGCCTATGGTAATTTATATGCTATGACAGGTAATGAGTGTGATTTTTTGTTTCCCCCATATGTTATAATTTATTATACACCCGAGTGAAAAAGAGAATCCTAAACACTTATGTGAGGTGCTAGTATATATTTTCCGTGCTTTTAATTATGAGGTCTAGGAGGTTGTGTTGTAGATTATGTTTAAAAAGTAGGTAAAAGGACCCCTCTTATTGTTATTGTCTAGATAGAAAAGCCCATTTGCTTGAGAACAAGCAAATCCCAAGTGTATGGGCATTTGATGAGGTGTCATTTTATACACTTTTTTAGAGTCGTTTAACCCCTAAAATCATGTGTTTATGCCCAAAATAGGTACTTAATCGTTCCTTTTCAGGTATTTCTCATTTAGAAGACATTTGGATGGATTACACGTGACCCAACACCAAGACTCTTGAAAATTTGTGCTCACAGAGCCTGGAGACAGCGTCACCAACTATACAGGACACCGTCACAATTCATCTAGTGACGGCGTCACATATTTCAAGACGGCGTCAACCCGCACTGACTCAAACGTAGATCTAGAAGATTCATTTTACGACGGCGTCACGACTAAAACGCGATGCCGTCGTGTCAATTTTCTTATATGTACAAACCCGAATTTAGGGTTTTTAGCGTGTAACTTTAGAATAAAAAGAGAGTACAAACCCTAGTTCGTTTAGCAGCTGTAGGAGACGATTTTAGGGCCTAAAAACCCTATTATAACTCTTCCAATTCTTGTTTTAATCAAGTAAGGTTTACTTAATCATTCAATATGTCTATGTATTATTTGATTCATTTTTCTTGCTTTATTCTTAACATGCTCAGCTAAACCTATCATTGTGTTTATTTATGATTATATGAAACCTAGAATATAGATCTTAGTGATGTTGCCTCTTGTGATGGATGTGCACGTTAGGTCTTAGAAAACTAGTTTGTGTCTGTGTCACTGTTGATATGTCTAGGGAAACATGATTGTGTTGAAAGGATACCATAGGGTAACAGTCTTCATACTACATTGCCCCCTAATATGGTTAATGTATTTCACATGCACTTAGTAAACTCCTAGGGGCCGTGTAATAGTCTTCATACTACCTTGCATGTGCATTGCTCTAGCGGCATACTAAGTAGACGGCGGGTTCATGTAATTTGTTCATGCTTTAGGAAATAATTACAAAGATCATCACAAGTGTGACAAGGCAACAACATTAGGAAAAGAAATCTATGGAGTAATACATGATTAAATAAGCTTAATCTTTTATCTTATTGTTATCACCCTTAGTTTAGATAATTATTTAGTTTAATAGCTAAATCCAAACCACTCTCTCCAATTATATGATTTACTTGCTTTCCATGAAATGCAAAAGTAAAAAATAATCTTCCCTCAACCTTTAGAATTTTGTTAAACCGTGATCAAGCCTTCCCAACCTATTCCTCGAGTAAACAATAAACAACCCCGAGTCTTGCCCATACTACACTACAATGATTAGGTGCACTGCCTAAGGAGTTATAAAACTTCTCGTGTAGAAGTCCTACGACAACCGCACATTAGTTGTTCTTGAGGAATGAGGCATGCGGAGTCAATATCAACAGACATCTCTTGTCGTTGAGGAACGGGGTTTAAAGTGTTGTTTTTAGCAGACGCCATCTCTTTGATTTCATCAAACTTGATGTGAATTGATTCAACTATTAATCGAGTTCTCTTGTTGTAAACACGATATCCCTTCGACTACGTAGAATATCCCACCATGACACATGGATCCCTTTTTTCTTTTAGCTTATCTAGATTTTCACCATCTCTAGTTAAGTAACAAATGCAACCAAAGATGTGAAGGTGTTTTATAGAAGGTTTCCTGTCATTAATGATGTGATATGCCATCTTCTCATGTGTCAGAATGATGATGGATCTGTTTTGAGTATAGCATGTGGTTGCAATTGCTTTAGTCCAAAAGAATAATGGAAGCTTAGAAGCTGAAAGCATTGTTCGAGCAACCTCAACCAGAGTACAATTTCGTCTTTTGACAACGCCATTTGTTCAGGTGATCGAGGAGTGGAAGTTTGATGTTCAATGCCCTCTTCTTTGAAATAAGCATGGAGTGTCTTGTTTAAGAACTCTATGCCTCTATCAGTTCGAACATAAATTACTTGAGCTTGAAGATTACGTTGAATCATCTTGAGAAAATATTTTATAACTTATGGTGTCTCATCCTTGGATCTTAGAAAGAGAGTCTAAGTGTATCGAGAATAGTCATCAACGATTACCAGAATGTATTTCTTCCTATTTATGCTTGCAACCCGCATTGGACCACATAAGTCTATATGAAGCAAATTTAGCCTTCCTTTTGAACTTGGAATAGCCTTTGTCTTGAATGAGCTTCTTTTTGCTTTACTTACTTCACAAGATGAACATAGTTGATCCTTGACATATTTCAACTTAGATAAACCAATTACGACATGCTTCTTTGAAAGCAAGTTGATGTAATCGAAGTTAACACGAGAAAGACTTCGATGCCATAATCATACTTGAGTTGGTGAAGCTTTAGCCATGAAATAGATTAGAGTTGATGAAGTTGTTTCTTGAAGAGAAATTATATAGAGATCAGATCCATGATTACCAGTGAGTAAATTATTTCCCTGAAGATCTCTCACATAACACGTAGATTTACGAAAAGCAACCTCTAAATCTGCATCACATAATTGACCAACCGAGAAAAGATTATGTTGATCTCAATAGAATAGATCTTGCTTAGCTTATATAAGGTTAAGTTGTATTGAATAAATCCAAAACAACTATGATAGAAACTTTGATTTTGAATATCAAAGACTATGCGGAATCTAGTCAATGATACTAAGAAGAATTTTAATAAAACAATAATGAATAAGATCAATAACAAAACTGTAACACCCCCAAAAATGTGTCGCAACAGAAATATGTCTGGGAGCGTTACTTCATAATATAACAGCACAAGATACAAGAGAACGACCTCTAAATGTGTCGTTTGAAAAGTAATCTCGTTGATTTTCTTAAAATTGATCTAACATTTGTCCCATAATTGCATCACAATGAAAAGCTTGAAAACAATACAACAAGGTTTGATCATTTGTATGTAAGTATAAATCTATGAGTGAAATCTTGTCAAATTTAGACTCCAATGCACATCAGGTAAGCCAAGCATCTAATTTACATGAGAAAAACATGCTTAAAAGGGTCAACATAAAGTTGGTGAGTTCATAGATTTTTGTAAATGTAAATGTTGAATCAAACATTTGTAAAGCGTGTATGACCAATTCAATCCTTATAATAGTCACTTAAAAATGTATGTATGAACATTAAATCAAAGATGTGTATGACTATTGTATCCCATACGATAGTCACAAAAAGTTAAGTATAGTTAGAACAAAGCGTTGGTAAAGTATGTCTGACCATTGTATCCAATACAATAGTCACTATGTGTGATTACGATTGCACCCCTAAGTTCATGAAACTGTGACGTAGACTTTTATATATGCCACTTTATTCAAGGCACAGTAAGAGTTCATGAGTATGTAATTGTTAGCCCTATAGACACCAATCCCATCATGTTTTGACATGGTATAACGTTCGTTACCGGTGATAACTAGTCACTCGAACGGGAATTGTCAATCCCAAATAGATCTATTTTATAACATTCGTGCTCATCCTCCGAGTGATTTACAGTTCATGCAACTTAAGCTAATCCGTAATCATAAGAGTAAAGTATAGTTGTTACATCCATAAGTGTAAACAAGTATTGTATCTCATTGCGAGATATATAAACGAGTATGTAAACCAATTTGTAATCAACCATGTAAATGCATTTGCAAAAAAGCATGTTCTCACCCCAAAAATATATATAAAACAAGTAAAACATGGGGCTATAAACTCACCTCGAGTGAATGTATTGATTATAAAAAATCAAATAAGTGAAACGTCACGACAAGTCCGAAATGCGACCTAATTGAATATGGATCGATTTAGAATTATGCAAGCAAAATAAAATGATGCAATATATTTTTATAATATTATAACATCACCTATTAGTTTGCTCTTAGTTTTATGAGTCAGAATAATGTTTACGTCAAGTTCGTCACTTATCATTTAAGTATATACATTTATAATATTTTCTAATAGTCAATTTAGTTATAGTCTAGCTTGCTTAATTAATATAAGTATTTTCTAATAGTCCACTTAAGTATATCCTAACTCGTTTACGAAATAATATTTATAAATTTTCACTTCGCGTATTATATAAGTGTTACTAAAATATTTTTTAAGGTTTTTATAGCTCAAACGAACTTTTCTCATTATAAACTAGTGATGTAACTTACTACAGTTACCAAATTTATTTTTGAGCTCGAAACAATATTAGACTAATTTGTGTCGCAAAACATACTTGGGTAGGTCACTCATAAGCATAAACTTAAAGAATCTATTAATCATTTTAATATTTTACATGCTTAAAGGGTCTTTATTGTCAACTAGTCACTTTCAGGGACCAAAATATGTACATTTGCATTTGATAACCATGAACATGACGTGAAGTATCAAAATGTACAAAGAAAAACATGCATATGACTCTTCTTCTACCAATCATAACGCACCATTTATTTCTTTCTTATACTCTTCAGTTACGTTTTTATTTCAAGTGATAATAAACATGATTTAGTCCATCGTTATTATAGTAATTTCAATCATTCGTAGCCTTGTGGTTTTCAAGTAAATCGAATTAGTTTCGAGGACCCAGTCATAATAAAATGGTGATTTTTATTGTAGTTTCGTTAGTTATCATGCATCATGAGGTTATCATATCACTCATACTTATAAGTAGCTTATGATTTATGTGTATTATGAATAGACGTTTACCTTTGAGCGCTAGATGCGAGGACATGTCGCACTAGAACACGAACATGATCACAACCTCCAACTCGTAACAGATGAAATCATAACTTCGCATTGTGAACCCAATATTATGATGAAACCGAGCCAAAACCTAAGTCATCATGAACCCAAAACTGAGCATGGTCATGTAGACGAGCATGAAGACCAGCCAATAAACACTAACGTGAACTAGGAAGATAGAATGAAACGACGCGACACAGAATTCGTACGAGAACACGATAGAACCCAAAACCCAACGCATTCTGGTAACACAAACTCAACTCCGAAATAAGTTTAGTGGTTTGTTAAACATTGACTAAAACAAACACTTTCGAACACCCTCATCTTGCACGAAATTTTGATTGTGAAATTTTTATCATACTTTTAATTTTGAATATGTTTAGTTGTGAACATGAATGGGAAAAATGGTGGAGAAGAATTAGTAAGCCAACTATGGCGTGATTTAAGGAAGGTGACTTTTGACCCGTGACTTTCTGACTCATGAAATGTTCTATCAGCTTTCCATTTTGTTCTCCTTTAAGCTAACGTGTTCCCTATTTTAAGGAGATTAGGAGTAGTGGGTATACTTCACTAATCAATTCACGCATGACCAAATATGTAGATTAACCATGGACCTACGTAGCTATTATATAGACATTGCCTTTGATATATATTATTTGCCGACATATGAAGAGATAGTTAGGTAAATGTCTACTTCCTGCTACATTATTTAAATATGGGTATAATTTTTTAGGTTATTAGTTTTCATACACACTTTACCAAAAAAATACACAAATTGACTTAAAGGTTATGTTCAAAAAATATAAATTAATAGGCCTATTAAATAGCCTTAAACACTAAGCTGCTACTCGGCGTTGGCAGCAGAAAGATTAACAAATGGACCCAACCATTTTTAATACTTTTTATCTTACACTATTTTTTTGCACGACTTGGCGATAAGATTTCAACACACAATTGTTGCGGATAATTATTTAGACAACTTAGTGTTTAACAACACAAACTTCCTTATACAATGAGAAAAGTCATGCATACCCGAAAAAATTGTCTAATAACTCAACAAATATGTTTTTTTATACGTTTTTAATCCGTTTTCCTTCGATTTTATATTCGTTCTTTTGTTTTCGTAGGTTATTTATATTTTTGTGCGTTTTTTACTGTTTCATACTTTTTTCGTTTTCAAGTTTTTATATTACGTTTGTGTACGCTTTTAAACTTTTCCATCCGTTTTTCTCCTTATCATACGTTTTTGTAGCGTCTTTTATACATGTTTGTACTTTTTATAATCTTTATACCGGTCTTGTACGTTTTTTGGAAGGTATTGCATACTTTTTTTTTACGTTTTTCCTACTTTTTTCTAGGGGGGGGGGGGGGGGGGCTTTCATACGTTAGTGTACGTTTTGTACGTTTTTATATGTTTTTTTTTCGTTTTTGTAGGTTTTCACTCTTTTACATTTTCTATGTTTTATACGTTTGTGTACGTTTTCATACGTTTTTATTTGTTTTTATATATGTTTTGTATGTATTTTTATGCGTTTTTGTACGGATGAAAACGTTTTAAAACGTATAATAAAATCCAGAAAGTACAAAAATGCATAAAAAAGTAAAATGCAAATGCCACATCTACATACCACTAAACTGTTGCAAATGCCACCCTTAGGATTTTTTTTCAATCACTTATGATATTTTTATAATTTAATTTTTATTATAAAATTGTGAAACGAAAAGTGCGAAACACAAAATATAAATATTAATAAGTTAAAAGCATTAAACTAAAAATATTAATAGTTTTGTTGAACTTTTGATATAGAACTAAAAATGTAAAAACCATTCTATAATATAGAAAATGGTAAACGTATCACTCATAAGCGGCAAAATAGGTGTGAATCGGCGTTTACCTTTGAGCGCTAGAGGCGAGGACATGTCGCACTAGAACATAAACATGATCACAACCTCCAACTCGTAACAAATGAAATCATAACTTCGCGTTGTGAACCCAGTATTATGATAAAACCGAGCCGAAACCTAAGCCATCATGAACCCAAAACCGAGCATGGTCACGTAGACGAGCATGAAGACCAGCCTATAAACACTAACGTGAACTAGGAAGATAACGTACGAACGCGAACACTAGAATTCTACGAGACACGATAGAACCCAAAACCCAAACGCATTCTGGTAAACACAAACAACCCGAATAAGTTAGAGTTTTGTTAAACATGGACCAAAACGTACACTTTCGAACACCCTCATCTAGCAATGAAATTTTAATTTGAAATTGTTTATCATACTTTAAGTTTTTGAAGTATGGTTTAGGTTGTGAACATGATTGCTTAATTTATGAATGGGAAAAATGGTGTAGAAGAATTAGTAAGCCAACTATGGCTTGATTTAAGGAAGGTGACTTTTGACCTGTGACTTTCTGAATCATGAAATGTTCTATCATCTTTCCATTTTGTTCTCCTTTAAGCTAACGTGTTCTATTTTAAGGAGAGTAGGAGTAGTGGGTATACTTCACTACTCAATTCACGCATGACGTGACAAATATGTAAATTAACCATGGACCTACGTAGCTATTATATAGACATTGCCTTTGATATATATTATTTGCCGACATATGAAGAGATAGTTAGGTAAATGTCTACTTCTTGCTACATTATATAAATATGGGGTATAATTTTTAACTAATATAGTTATAAGTGATTATTAGATGCCTAAACCCATTTGTCTAGTTTCTTTATGTTGCAGCCGTGGTATGAGAGAAGAAACAAGGAAGGTTTATTTTATTTATTTATTTAGCTAGTGATAGAATGAGTAGCATAACTAGTGAATATTATATAGAAAGATTAGAAATAATATATAGAATCACTAGTTAAAGTTTGCACCATTAATCTCAATAATTCTATAGGGGGCCGGTTACGTCACATAGTTAGGTATATGTTTTGTTATTTTTGGGTATTAGGTATAAGTGTGGGTATTTGGTTAGCAATAGAAAGGTAGTTGTGTTTCCATGTATGCGAAAATGTTAAAAATTCCGAAACGTAAACGTTGATAATTAATATAAATTTAATTATTATCGTGTCGGTACGTGTTGTGTGTGGTTTTTCACAATTTGCGAGACATGTTCTCGTTTTTAAGTCAAATGAGTTCGGAAATGTTTAAAAGTGAAATATAAATGATAATAAGTATAATTTATTTTTATAATAAGTTTGGAAAATTACCGGTTGTTACATCTATAATACTTTATGCCACAAGTCTTGTATATTTTGAGTCCTCTAGATTAGGTCCAAAATGATTGTCCAAGTGAATTCCTCATAATAATTTATATACAACTTTTGTAATTAAACTTTCAACTAATTAATTTATAAACTAAACTCATAAATTAACCGACAATTACATATAGTATTTTACTTGTGTTCCATCACATATTTATCATCATTTCAACATATAAATAAATTCGAATCCCATATGCTTGCAATATTTCATAAATCTTAAAAACAAACCTAGGTGGTGATAAACATAATAACAAGTATATAAATTATGTAATTGAATAAATGGAAAGATTAGAGTTCAAGTAAACCTTAGAGATGTGTATGAGAATGGAGAACACAAGATCAAACCCTAGAAATCAAACCAAAACTAGAAACCCTAATCAAGAAACCCTAGTTTACTTCTTGATTACAAACCCTTGTAAATAATACTCAATCTTCCAAACCACCTCGCAACACCTTAGATATTATAACTAATGAGCCTTGTATACTTGAAAAATCAAATGTATGAACACCTTAAAAATCTTATGTTGGCCGTGGGTTTTGGAGTAATAAAGGGAGATAAATTGTGTAGTTGCTAAATGGAAATGGAAAGTGTTTAAGAGTCTCTAAGAGGTCTAATTTGTAAGGCAAGTATTAGAGAAAAAAAACTAGCTAATACCATACTAAGGGTACAAGTGCTCTCCTTTAGAAGGAGGGTTGTCCTTAATGAAAGAAATGAGCATGTGCTTATTTGAAAGTGAAATTTGAATTTCCTATGTATTTAGTTAATAGGATCCGGCCACATGCTTATTAAGAGTGGGAACTTGTTTAATTTTTGTGTATTGGGTATAAAAGTGGGTATTTGTTTGAGTATGGATAGGTATTGGTGCTTTTGGGTATGCCTAAACGTATTTTATTGCGAAACTTAGACGCTTTACGTAACCAATAAAAATAAAATATGAAAAGTTATAAATATACTCGTAATAATTAAATAACACTTGCTTGACGTAAACTTTAACTTGTTTGGTGTCCGTTTACGTTGAATGTTAATTTTTAGTTTACGCGATTTAACTATACGATAATAATTAAAATTAAACGCGTAAAACTCTAAAAATAAATAATGGTAATAATTGAGTCGGGAAATGACCTGAAATGACGGATTGTTACAAGTGGAATTGGTGTCTAGAAAACTTGCAACAATGACAAAAACTTGAGTAAAATTCAACTTGAGCATGAGATGGAGGATGAATTGGTTGCGGTGGTGGTGAAGGTGGTGCGTGAATGTATGCATTGGATGGGTTAGTATGTGAATCAAGGATGGTGGAAATGTTGTGAAGTTGGTTGATCGTTTGATCTCTTAGTGGATTGTATGATGTTAGCAAAGGAGATTGAAAATGAACTCTTTAAGGAAGTGGAGGTGAGTCTTTTTGGGAAGAAGGTGGTGATTTTGGAGTGGATGTCTTGCATTTCCATACTTGTCTTACCGACATTCTTGGTTTTCTAGAGAAGTTGGAATGGTGGTTTGAGCAAGACATTGTTGATGAAGGAGGTGAGGATGAAGAGAATGGAGGTGGTGATGAAGTATGAGAATTGGGTGATTTAAATAATGGGAAAGATGTGATAGAATGGCAAAGCATGGTTTGGATAGAAGAAGATGCAAAAGATGGTTTAGCTAAACAGGGAAGTGCCAGCTTGAGGCTGTAGGTAGGAGGGTCAAAGATACAGAAAAAGAGGCAGACTCAAAAGTTTTGTTCCCCCTGTCGGCGGTCCCAAATATATTGGGGGGGCTGCCGGGTATTTATGGGGGCCGTTTTCTAAAAAAATGAAAATTTCCAATTTTTCCCTTTCTTAAGTCTAGTGATTTTGGCATCTACCAAATTCAAGAATCAACTAATTCAAGCAATAATATATGGTCCTAAACTAGCATACAAATCATTTAGCAAATAGTAGTATTGTACGCATGTCACATTCATAGAATTTGCTAACATAAAGCGTTGATAGGATGATAAAATGGAGAGAATCATCCAAGTCAAATGTAATTGTCATTTGCCATTCCTAGTCCTAATAACATATTAAAAACACAATGTATTAAATAATAAAAATAATAATAATAATCTCTAATAGTTATGCCAACTTGTTCACTTCCGTTTCCCACTCATCATGTTCTTGAGAGCTTGTCCAATTGACCTTAACCCTTCCCGGTGAGCATCTCGTTGTTGAGTTTGAAGATTTATAGTTTCGGAGAGATAGGTGTTCAAGTTATGACTTTCATGAAGAGGGTTTTGACGGACTCTAGGGACAACATCGAATGAGGAAGAGACATTTTGAGAAGGAAAGGAAGAGTTGGAATGAAATGATTCATCATCATTTACATCAATTGTGTCATTCAACGGACAAGATGAGGATGGATGATTTAAAGTGGTGGAGGAGGAGCTAGCATTTGATTCACGAGGTCTTTTCTTGCCATGATCTGATCGTGTCTTTCGCTTATAATGAGGAGCGAGGGGATGCATGACTCGATCATGTGAGATGTAGTGATCAATTGCTAAATCAGGAAAGACGGACACAACATGTTTGAACAATCGAGTCAAAAGCATTCCATAAGGTAAGAGTTCCTTAGGTTTGTTTCGAGTCTTTTCCATTCTTTTGAGAATGAAAAATGCTAGATTGTATCGAGTGGAGGTTTCAGTGCAATAAAGCAAATAACAAAGACATGCGGAGACATGATCCTTATGACCTCCTAAACAAATGGTGTTTTCACGAATAATATCAACCCATGGTTTCATATGAGGTTGAATTTCACGAGTTAGGATTTCGTTTTTATCAACAACAATGGTTTTCTTGTTTTTAGTACGAGTGACTTAACCTTGTCAAGGAATTTGAATAAAAGACTTGACGACATTTGGAGAAGGAGGAATGGTTTTATAACGACCTTTACTCGGAACACCTATTGACAAGTAGTCGAGGGACCACATGTCGGTGTGTGACACTTGACCTTTGAATGGTATTTTTAAGATTTGACCGAATTCCTCAAAAGTGAGAGAGAATGACTTACTTTGTATAACAAAGTTGACCACAAAATGACCCGCGGAGTTATAATCAAAAGTTAGTTGACTATAGAACTCGAGAACAAAACGAGGAACAATTTGTTCGTTTATGTTCAACAAACAATCAAAATCAATTGATTCAAACTTAGCACGGATATGACTCATTTTTTCAAAATTTTAACTCACAACCCTTCCCTCATGAAAGTATCATTTTTCAAGACTTGCAATTGTGTTTTGTAAGGGTTGATTAAATTCATTTGATATGAGTAGAATGTAGTTTCGGGTCTTTTGATGATCTAGTCCGGTAATTCTAGGCATTGTTACCTAAAATAAAACAATCAAAATCATATTTTAATTTCTTACACTTGTGTTGTTATTTTGAGTTCGTGCCTAGTGTGTGTCTAAATGTGACAAATGTGGAGTAACGATTAACTCGACCTAAAATTAAAATCCTAAGAGTTAATCCAAACGCTCCTTAGTTTGATTTTGCTCATCCAAACATGTCGAAAAATACATACGAATTATCTATCTCGACCTTTGTTCATGAGATCATTATGCATGTGTTGAAAAACGTTTTTAAGTTGTATTAACAATGCATAACAACAATTTTATTATGTTTCTAACGTAAGTAATTTGAAAATAAAATTGGGGTTTTGGTTCGAAATTAAATTTTCAACAAACTTACTAACATATGCAAATCCTATGTCTATGGGAAGCATATTAGTTATACATTATAACCTAGTAGTCATAATTGTACAAAATTGAAGTAAAAATAGAAAATCCCCAATTTTAATTTTTTTGTTCATCATAAACCCTAGACTTAAATTGAAAGAAAATAGATAAAATGACTTACAATTAATAATCTTTGTGATGTTGTGGATGATTATAGGTGTTGATTAGATCTTCAATTTAAGTTTTAATGGTTGATTTTAAGTTTTTAGGTTGTTTTGTTCGTTTTCGTCGCTTGCAGCAGATAGGAGGTGTGTTTGGTTTTGTGTTTTGAATTTTTTTTAACTAAGTGTCAAATATGGTGTCTGCTGTTGGCAATCCCATATCGCCAGGCGGTCCCAAATATATTGGGGGCCGCTGCCAGCGAGGGATTTTGGACTTAGTTTTGACAAAAAAATTTACAAAGAGGAGTGACGTTTTAATTTGCATTTCGCAAATCAAAAATATTTAACTAGCTTCGGACGAAGTAGTTGAAATGTCATGACGCGAAATGGAACGCGGACTAGAATTGAGACAGAAGAAAGAGAAGCGGACAAATACGATTTATGGAATGTGTTCCATCATTCCTAAACCAAGACGTAGATAGTTAAACGATTCACATTTAAGGGGTTTCGTAAGAATGGCGGCGATGTTTCGATGGACGACACTTTCCCGATTGAGATATGTCCTTCCTCGACATTATCACGAAGAAAGTGGTGACGTATTTCGATGTGTTTAGTATGAGAATGTTGCACTGAGTTTTTGCTAAGGTCAATCGCGCCTTTGTAGTCGCACATGATTGGAACATCGTCGAGTCGTATGTCGTAGTCGATGAGAGCTTGTTTCATCCATAGTGCTTGTTGACATGCCTTTCCGACGCTTACATATTCGGCTTCGGTAGTGGATATAGCAAGAGTGGTTTGTTTCTTCGAGAACCAAGATGTCAAACAACATCCCACGAACGTACAAATACCGCAAGTGCTCTTTCGGTCCACATAATCTCGTGCATGATCAGAGTCGACATATACTACTTTTTCTATGTTGGTCCCCTTAGGATACCATAATCCTAAGTGCGTAGTGCCTTTAATGTATCAGAAGATACGCTTAACCGCTTTAAGGTGAGAAGTTTTGGGAGCCTATTAGAAGCAGGCGCAAAGGCATACACTAAACACGATATCGGGCCTACTTGCCATTAGGTATAATAAACTACCTATCATGCCTCGATACTTGGTACTATCTACCAACTCAAACTTTTTATCTTTCGTGAGTTTGGTATCGGAGGACATGGGGATTTTTATTCGTTTAGATTCTTCAAAGCCAAATTTCTTAAGCATTTTGTAGGAAACTAGAAGGGGGGTTGAATAGTTTACCAGTTAATTATCCGTTTTAAAATTTTGCTTATAAAATGGTTTGATTCGAGTTGTATATTAATCAATCAACAATATGAATCACAAGTAAACTATCTAATGTAATAAACTAAATAAACAATAACAATATAAAGAGATAAGGAAAGAAACGATCAAACCAAGACACCAAGATTTATAGTGGTTCGGCTACGAAGCAAACCTCTTCTCATTCGCCCTACTTTCTCTCCACTCCCGATACTCCACTCGAGATATCACTATGTCAACAACTCTCCCTTTAAGGCGGAGAAAAATCGTTTACCCCACGTCGACATTTACTTTCTTTTCCGACACTTAAGCAGATGTCCATCCTAATCTTAGCTAGAACCAATCTAAGACTTCACTAAGTCTTTTTACACTTACAATGATATATACTCTGATTGACACAAAATCCAATTTTACTAAGATCATAATGTAACACTATAGGATCTACAACAATCTAATTTACCAACACCAACAAAGAAAATATAATGAAGATTTGTTGATCTTAGACGAGAAAGAGATCACTTGATATCAATTTCGTTCTAGATGAATACGATTGTTCTTATCTATCTTTGCACTTGATTTAGAAGAAGGGAGAAGAGGGAATTAATCACTTGAAAAACAAGATCAAGATATGTTTAGTGATCAAGATATTGTTTTTAGATAAGGAAGAAAAGGAGAGAAAAGTAGATCTGAGAAAAATTCGTGCAAGAGGTTATGTTTTTTAGATGGTGGTCCCAGTGTTTATAGATAGACCAAATATCGTTATACTTATCTCTGCTGGCGGTCCCGACGGTCCCTAATATGTTAGGGGGCCGCCCGTAGAGTACGCTCCTCTTTTTGTCTTTTAGTGGGGAAGGTGTTATCTATTTTGGAACCTTCCATTTTTGGGGGAAAATCTGATTTCAAATTTAATGTTTTAATAAAACATTTCTTTTATGAATAAATATTTTGTTATAGTATTTTTATAAATACACTTTTTGTAGAAATATAAGGTTTAAGAAAAATCTTTTCTTAATCACTAATCATCGTGTAATGCTAATGTTTTCCATACCTTAAGTGATTAACTTTGAAATAGAATTTACGTTTAGTAAATTTATAACGTTTAAATTATATCGTAAACATTTATACATTTTGTTATTATAAAAACATCGAGAAGGTCGAAAAATATAACATAACATTATTAGGAAACAATATTTGTATTAACAATCTCCTCCGCTTTTTTTTATGATGACAAAAATATAAACCTCATTTAGCATAAAAATAGAATTATGTATAATTATAATGATTTTTAAATACATCCCCCCCCCCCTCTTGGCCAAATCCAAAAAAGTTAAATTAAATCGTCGAATTGTATAGAGAGAAAAGAAATTCGAACGATTGAAAAGACTCCCCCTTGATGTAAGCTCCCCCTTGTTCGAGAGCATCAAGGGGGGGATCGATCTGTAACGATAATGTTGTTTGCGTACAAAAACAATGTTTAGAAGTACCAGTGCAAACCAACATAGCACGACAAAATCTCAAGAGTATAAATCCATACTTGTCGAGACTCCTAAAATATAGTGCATTCAAATTCCTAAAAGATCAACATAATCATAGTAGATAATATATGATGATACAACATAAGATATGACAAAATATAAAGCATAGGTGAACATGAATCTAAAAATACATTAATCCTAGAAAATTCATGATTCATAGACATGACTTTTAAACAAAATGTCTTTGGGTCATCCATTATTAGGCCATTTGAAAAAGGTCTATGGTTGAGGTAAAAATGTGGTTTGAAGGCGATTGGGTAGGAGGATATCAAGATAGCAAACATCATGTTTCATATCTCACTTGAAGGATTCAAATGGAGGTTACGACGATGGGTGGAAGAGAAAAACAAATAAAGTTGATACCATGATAGTCAGATAGTTGTAGTATAGTGGGATGTCCTCATGATAGGATAGTAAGGTGGTGGTGGGTGAGGTGATGATGGACTTTGAAGATTTTCAAGAGTGTGATTGGTGAAAGTGATAAGTGATATCTAATGAAGGAATGCTTTTGGAGAGTTTGAGGCTTAGATGGCCTAAGGAAGGAACAATCCATTAAGTTTTGAATGAAAAGGATTTGGAAGGTTAGGAGAGGTTTGGTTCATTTGTAAGAGAGTGGTGATACTTATAGCTTTGAATTGAAAGGAAGATGTCAGGTGTTTTTTCATGACTTGAGGGGGTGGTTTTCTGTTGGTTGATGTGGTTTTGGATTGTGCATTTTTGGAGGAATTAGAGAAGAAGAGTTTTGTGGAATGGTTGTGGAGATGTTTTCATTGTCACTAGTTACGTCCAACAAATAGGTTTCTATTGTGGTTATGATTTTAGTTTGATTTTCTTGAACCCAGGGAAAAAGCTTTGTTTATCCATGGAAGTTTTGAGGTGAGTGGGGAAGGGATAAAGAAGAGTTTCATGATTAAGAAGAAGAGCTGGATTGAAGCATATAAGTGCATGGGGCTTTGAAGTTTTAGACTAGACAAACAGTGTTTTGTCAAAATGCAGAAATTATAGCTAGCCTAGATGGGATAGTGGTCAAAGCTGTCACAGAAATTCAGGTCACAGTAAAGACTCTCTTCTGTGCCTCTGATGCGGTTCCGAAAATACCACCATACCCCCCGCGCGTCCCATATATATAAGGGGGTCGGGGGGTTTGGGTGGGTTAGCCCAGTATATAGGGGGCCGTAGTTACTGGAGACAGGAAACTTTTTCTAGAATTTCCTGATATGGTGTATAAAAAAATTTCTAAATTTCCCTATTTGCAGTCATCCTATTTTCATCAGTATCATCAAATACTTATTAACTAATCTTCCACAATATCAAATATCAGGAGTTTCAATAGAGGAAGCATATGGGGGTAGGTAAAATTTATCAAAAGATAAGGCCATGCCTAATTATCATATATATAGCAAAGAGTCTATCGAGGTGCATGCAAGCATTGGTTTAGGATGATAAAATCGAAAGATCATCCATGTCAAGCTAAGTTTCCTATACTAAGTACTAAGTTACTAATAAGTAGTACAAGTTTAAATACCTAAGCATAATAGATTAGTAAATAATATAGATAATAATGTCATAAAGTAATTTCCCTCATAGCTCACTTCTTCATGTTTCTCCATAACCTTCTGAGACTTTTTTCGATTGACCTTACTCCACCACGCTGCTCATCTCGTAATTGTACTTGACGGTTGATGATTTCGGAATGGGCAGTGTAAAATGGTTTCCAAGTGAGGGTCAATGTAGAGGTTGGTTTTGAAAAACGTTGAGTACTGATTATTAAGGACTGACATGAACGAATGGGGAAAAGGAGTGGCTTTGCACTGAAGGTCCCACTCTCACATTTTGCCATTATCATTATCATCGTTGAGATGAGATGAGGATGGTTGATCGAAGGTGGAGGAGGAAGTGGATGAACGACCTCTTCTCGTGCTACGATCCCTTCTGGGTTTTCGCTCTAGTTGAGCGGCAAGAGGATTCATGACACGATCGTACAAGACATAGGACGCGTTGTACAACTCAGATATTCCATGTCATGATGAGATTTAAACAATGGGTTATTTAATAAGCATTATTATAGGGTAAAATAACCTAGCTTGCTTATGGACCCACTCCATTCGTTTCCGTTCCCTGTAATATGCAAGATTGAATCCTTTTTGGGTGTACACACCATAAAGCATAAAAACAAAGACAAGCGGGAACTTTGATCCTGATTACCAACCACCACAGAAACAGAAGAACGGTTTCCCCCGGATGATTTCCTTTAAAAAAAAGGCTTCAAAGTGACCATGTTCACGAGTGAGAATTAGATATTCAAGAACATAATCTCTTCCTCATGACGGAAGCGAACGAACTTTTGACCTTCTCGATAAATTCGAATAACCGAAATGATGTCCTCAATGGAAGGAGGT
Organism: Tanacetum coccineum; assembly: GCA_026074375.1. Taxonomy (NCBI): domain Eukaryota; kingdom Viridiplantae; phylum Streptophyta; class Magnoliopsida; order Asterales; family Asteraceae; genus Tanacetum; species Tanacetum coccineum. The sequence continues at coordinate 23,360 of BQNB010050503.1, read as the reverse complement.
TGGTTTGATATCGACCCCTCCGAATGGATATATACCAAATAAGCCAACCGTCATCAAGTCCTTTCCATCTATCGGTAAAAGACACACGCGCCTTCCAAAGGAATGTCAAGAATTTATAGAGCAAAATTTTTTCAAGAGAGTAGGAGAAGAGTTTGATTTTGAATTACAATTGACAAACATATTGAACTCTTCGTCCGAGATAATTGAGTTTTGATATGTGACCTATAAAAAAAAAATTTTTCCCGAGTATGAAGAGAGGACAACTATTTGATCATTGATATCAAGGAGACATTCCGAACTCCAACAAAATGAAAACAAAGACCGAACATAGTATTAGTCCCGCACAAAAATTGTCCAAAAAACCACCCGACCCTCATAGATATAGCGTTTCTTCAAGGTTCATTAGTTTTTCTCTTATTGGAGTATGGAATTCGAGGCATTGTTACCTAAAATGCCACAAATAAAATCATATTTTAATTTCCTATGCTTGTATTGAGAATTTTAAAGCGTGTTCTATTGGTGTGCCTATATGCAACAAATGTGGAGTAACGATTAACTAGACCTAAAAATAACATCTTAAGAGTTAATCCAAACGCTCCTTAATTTGATTTTGCTCATCCAAACAAGTCGAAAAATATGTATGAATTATGTATCTCAAAATTTGTTCATAAGATCATTATACATGTGTTTGAAAACGTTTTTGGGTTGGATTAACAATGCATAACCACAATTTTATTATGTTCCTAACGTGAGTGATTTAAAAATAAAATTGGGGTTTTAGTTCAAAATTACTTTTTCTATAAACTCACTAATATGTGCAAATCCTATGTTTACGGGAAGCATATTAGTTGTACATTGTATCCTAGTAGTTCTGTTTGTACAAAATTGAAAGAAAAATGGAAAATCCCTAATTTCAATTTTTGGTGTTCATAATGAACCCTAGACTCAATTGAAAGAAAATAGATAAAATGACTTACAATTGATAATCTTTAAGATGTTGTGAATGATTGTTGATGTTGATTTTATCTTCAATTCATGTTTTAGTGGTTGATTTTGAGTTTTTGAGTGAAATGGGTCGTGTTCGTCAATGGCAAACAGAAGGGGTGTTTGTTTTTTGTGTTTTGGGTAAAGTTTTGTTCAAGGTATCCATTTTATGGTTCTGCTGATGGCGGCCCATATCTCCTGCGGTCCCAAAAAGTATTGGGGGCCCTATATGGAGGCGCCCTCAGTCCACGGGTTTTCCGACCTCATTTTTGAAGAAAATTTTACAAAAGAGTGACTTTTAATTTTGCATTTAGCGAATTATAGGGTGCGTAAAGTATTCGAATGAAGTAATTTTAATTGTTACGACAGAAATAGGAACATGGAACTAGAATCAAAACTAAAGAAGGAGAAGCGACACCATATGGTTTATGGAATGTGTTTCCATCCATTCCTAAACCAAGACGTAGAGAGTTAAACCCCCAATTCACATTTAAGGGGTTAGTAAGAATTCGGAATAATGACGAGCGGACCGCCACTGTCTTCTCATTTCGATTGAGATATGTCGTTTTTGTACATTATCACACGAAGAAAGTGGTGACGCTTTTCATATTTTTTGGTACGAGAAATATTGCACTGGTTATGCTAAGGTCAATCGCGTCTTTGTTATCGCTACATGATGGGAACGTCATCAAGTTGTAACCTCACTTTAGTCGATGAATTCGTGTTTCATTCCCCGATAGTCTTGTTGACAAAGCCTTTCCTCCGGCGCTTCAAGTTTACGGCTTTGGTAGTGCGGATATAGCCAAGAGCGGTTTGTTTTCCTCAAGAACCAAGATGCAAAACAACATCCACGAACGTAAAAATACCGCTAGTGCTTTTTTTTGGTCCACAGAATCTCTCCGCCCATGATCCACAGAGTTGGCATATACTTTGTTTCGATGGCCGGTCCCCCATAGGATACCATAATCCTCAGTGGCGTAGTGCTTTATATTAATCGGAAGATACGTATTAACCCACTTCAAGGTGTAGAGGTTTTGGGAGCCTCTTGGCAGATGGGGCACAAAGCAGACACTAAACATGAATATCCGGGCCACTTGCCGTAGGTATAATAAACTAATACCTATCATGCCCCTCGATACTTTGGTAACTATCTACCGACTCACACTCTTTATCTTTTGTGAGTTTTAGTATCCCGGAGGACATGGGGGGTTTCATTGGTTTAGAATTCTCTAGACCAAATTTCTTGACATGTTCTTTAATAGACGTAGATTTGATTAAAGAATAATACCATCTTCCATTTGTTTTTTAATTTGTAAACCATGGAAGAAGTTAAGTTCACCCCCCTCAAGGCTTCCTCTCGAACTTCGTCATGCGATGATGTTTGGCAAATTCATACACACATGTCTTGACAAGTCGTAACCGAATATAAGTCATTGACTCGTAATTTGAACAATGAGAGATTTAAACTTTTCCTTCTTAGTAAAAAAGAGTGTTAGCTCTTCCATTCTCATTTTATATTACATTTTAATAAGAAAAAGCTTTTAATCTATCATACCAAGCTTTAGGTGCTTGTTTAAGACCATATAAAGCTTTCTTTAATTTATAAACATGATCTAGTTTTTTGAAATCAATGAATCTCGGAGGTTGTGCCACGTATACCTCCTCATTGATAAAACCGTTCAGGAATGCACTTTTTACATCCATTTGGAATAGTTTAAAATCTAAGGCGCAAGCATAATCTAATAATATTCTAATGGACTCAAGTCTAGCAACCGGGGCATAAGTTTCATCATAATCAATGCCCGGTTGTTTTGGGTTTTAGCTGAAGCAAACGAACCTAGCCTTTATTTTCCGAGAAAACCACAAACCACCTGTTGCCCCACCCCGTCCCACACCCACCAAAACTGTTGTGTTGTCTAAAACTAACATAAACTGAAAGTTTTCCAATAAATGGGGGATTTGGGTGTCAAAGAAAAGTGTTCCTAGGGGGTGGTTTGGAAATAATATCCCCCAATAATGTAGTATAGCCTAGCCATTTGAGGATTGTTTAAATGCGTCGTGTCATGACGACTATCCAACTTTCATCTCCTAAACGCTTCATTCACATTCTTAGGTTCTATAGTTGATATAAAACAAAAGAAGTTACTTTAGTTTTGGGCTTGTGACCTAAGGGTTCCTTTGTTTAGGTTGCCTAGGAGATTTTTCTAATGGATTGTTTTGGGACCTAGATGTCCTTATTGTTGACTATTTTCATCGAAGCTCTAAGGTTTCATCCATAACCGTCATGATTTCTAGGTTTTCTTTTTCAGTGACCTAATTGCTTCTTCTTCATCTAAGTCATCAACACACTAAAAAAGGGGGGGATGTCTTAGGAGGGGAGGAGGAGTTTCATCGAATGTTACGTTGAGTGATTCTTCGACTTTCCTAGTGTGTTTGTTTAGGATGATGTATGCTTTACTATTTGAGATACCTAAAAAGACACCTTCGTATGACTGTGGGTCAACTTGGTAAGGTAGTCTTGATGTTCAAAAATGAAGGGCCAAAAACTTGCTTCCAAACACTCTAAAATAATCTAATGTAGGTTTCCTACCTCTTAAAAGTTCATAAGGTGTTTTTCCAAGAATGGCTCTAATGAGAATTCGGTTGAGAATGTATGTTGAAGTATCTACTGCGTTACCAAAAAAACACCAAACTATTGTGGCAACGAGATTGCTCATATCAAGACATAGTCCTACTCATTTCTTGAAGTTTCTTATTTTTCCTTTCGACCACGCCATTTGATTGAGGAGTGCGTAGAGCCGAGAAGTTATGTGTTATACCATTGACATTACAAAACTCTCCAAATTACACCTCATTATCAAATTTTCTACCGTGGTCAGTTCTTATTGACGCTATTGAACAACCTAATTGGTTTTGAATTTGCCGTACAATATGTTTCGCATTGAACGAAAGCTCTCATTTTGTCCCTTAAGGAAATCTATTCCAGTATACCTAGAGTAATCATCTACTATGACTAGGGTGTAATGGTTTCCTTTGTAACTCTGTACGGCGGATGGACCAAAGAGATCCACATGGAGGAGTTATAAGCATCTAGTCGTTGAGACTATATTCTTAGCTTTGTGAGTAACGTGAGATTGTTTTCCCATTTTGCAAGCATCACAAAAATGTTAATCAAACTTAAGCTTAGGTAGGTTTCTAACTAATTCCTTAGAAGCCAACGATTGAATGAGACGCATGTTTGCGTACATAACCTCCTATTGCCACAATGTGAAATTTTCAAATCAATCGAGCTAGAACCGAAATTTGATCCTGTCGGCTTTATTTCCAAATTTTATCACATATAAGCCTTTCCGCCGAATTACCTCTACCTATGACTTTAAATCCGTCCTTAGTGATTTCACTATCATGTTCAACGAAAGTACTTACACTTATTGTTTTACATATTTTCATATACTTAGCAATTAAACTTAAGTTATCAACATGTTTCTACATTATACTATTTTGATGAGTCATTAGAGATCGTAAACCCTTTTCCAATGCTGTTTACCGCGAAGATACACCAAAAAAAAATGACGTTCCTCTCCTTGTTTGCCTTGTCAGTGGAGAATAGCTTTCGGTTTAGCCCGTCATATGTTTAGAGCCTCCGCTATCCTTGATCCATCGGCGAGTTTCCATATATCAATTCTAAGGCATAACTTTGTTATATAGTACATGACTCAAACATTTGGTCCCCCCAAGTATCTCATGGGATCTAAAAGGTTAGTGCCAGAACAACCCTTACATTTTGATGCAATTGTTTGGGATTGAGAAGGGAAGACACTTTTTTCCCATGGGCTGTAACTTTTAACGTGGAAAGTTATTCCAAGTTAAGGGAAAGCCATGAGGTTAGTTTTGTCGACCAACATGTCTTTTTGGTTGCGGTGTTTTAGGACGAGAATAATTATTATTCACTCTTCTAGGAGATGAAGTTTTTGATCTAAAATTGGGTTTTGAAAATCCGACTTCGGGCTTTGACAATGGCTTATAGAATTGTTTAACTTCATTGTCACTAGCAACAGGAATTTTAACTTTTGTTTACACCAAGTTAATGTTGTTTTGGGCTAGGACCCCCAAAAGTAATTTTTGAAAAGACACAGTTTTCTCTCAGATCCCAAGTGTTGCTGTTGCAGCCCCATAATAATTTGGGGGCCGCCTGTCACTTAGAGGGGCCACCCATATTTATGGTACCCCCACGACGTCCATCATGAGACACTTTTCTGACTTTTCCACATATTTTATTTCCTTAGTCCACGAGGATAATGCTTCCAAATGACATTAAACCCTAAACCCTATTTATCACCGAGGGTGTTTTGACTACTCAACATTTCATTTAAGCAATGATACTCCTTTCATTTTATTTAATCTAGTGGATTCCTTCTTAGTTTTTTCATTCTCTTAATTTTAAGTGCATGACACTTTGCACAATCGAATCAACTCCCTATTTATTCCTCGATGTGGATAAATTTCTGCTTTTTAATTCTCTAAAGCTTGTGTTCTAGACTATTGCTAGTAGCTTTTGAAACATTTTGTTCTTAAGTAATTATCTTAGACTACAGTTTTGCATAACTTATAAAATTCGTTGTCTAAATCTAAATCAATCAAGACTATAGTTTTTCATCACTAAAAGAAGATGATTCAGAACATACCTTCACTTGTAGCATAGCTACTAGCAAACGTTCATCATCTTTGACCTTTCAATCATCTTCTTTCAACTGCTATCAGCTCCAGAGAACCCAGACAAAAGCACTTTGGATTCTTATCTTTTCGGTGGTTTTGGACATTCTCCAAAGAGAAGATTCGGTCGCCGCATCTAAAGCATTTTCTATCACTTTTACCGTTCTTAGTCTTCTGGCTAATTTAGGAACGTCTTTTTTTCATTCCTAGGTTTTTTCTTTCCTCACAACGATCTACCTCTTCTCTTAAAGAACTGCTTGAAGTCTCGTAGCCTACTGGCGACTCTTCGTCTATTCTCGCTACCGGAGGTCAAACAACAACGTGGCCTTCGTTCATACATAGATTCTTCTTAGCCTTTTAAAGCATATTAGATTTCCTTTCCAACTTGTCTTTGACTAATTTCAGAATCTTTCTTGATGAATCCATTTCCGTGAACTTTGAGGTTCCCGATAAGTTTCATCAAGATAAGTAAACGTTAATCTTCGACTCTTCCATCCGGCCGTGCACCCTTTGCTCTCCATTTAGATGTTGAGCCCCTAAAAACATTTTCCTTACGTTGTTCTTACTAGAATAACCTTCACAAGAGCTTTAAGACTAGTAAATAATAGTATTAAATCTAGCAAAAGCACTATCTATAGATTCGTCATCAGAAATGACGAATTGTTCATATTGTTAAACCAAAAGGTCGATCTTATTTTCTTTGACTATGGCTATAACCTTGATGGTGAGTAACAAAGTTTTCCCAAATTGCTTTTGCCGTGAGTTACAAATGAAAATTCATTCATATTATTTATCTTTTCTAGGCAAAGCATTGTAAATAACCATTTTTGTGGCTTCAGTATTGTTCGCAAGTCTTCTTTTTTGGAGATCATCGGTTTGTTTTTTAAAAGGGATAACCTCATCTAATTCGGTTTCCGAATTTTGTACAATAGGTTGAAAATCACCATTGGTAATAACATGCCAAAGATCTAGATCTTTTAATTTAACATATGTCTCGAATCTGTTTTTCCAATAAATAAAACTATCACTTTCAAAAAGTGGTGGTCTTTGCATGGATTTCCTTCTTCTAATATTGTGGAATACAGCCGATTGATCCAAGCTTTTAAAAATACAGTATATTTTAAAAATCTTGAGTGAACTTGGCTCCTGATACCAATTGTAGGAAACTAGAAGAAAAAAGGGGGGGGGGGGTTGAATAGTTTACCGGTTAATTATCCGTTTTAAAAAATTGCCTATAAAATGGTTTGATTCGAGTTGTATGTTAATCAATCAACAATATGAATCACAAGTAAACTATCTAATGTAATGAACTAAATAAACAATAATAATATAAAGAGATAAGGAAAGAAACGATCAAACCATGACTCCAAGATTTATAGTGGTTCGGCTACGAAGCACCTCTTCGCCCTATTCCACTCCCCGAGTACTCCACTCGAGATTTTACTATGTCAACAAGCTCCCTTTAGGCGGAGAAAACCGTTTACACGTTGCTTACTTTCTTTTCCGACACTAAGCTAGATGTCGAGTCCTAATCTTAGCTAGAACCAATTCTAAGACGCTTCACTAAGTCTTTATATTTAAAACTCTCAAGATATTTACTCATGATTTGAACACACAATCCATTTTACAACAAATACGCTAATTTTACACTATTGGATCTACACACAATCCAATTTAAACAACACCACAAAGAAAATATAATGAAGATTTGTGATCTTGAGGAGGAGGAAAGAGATCACTTAATAACAATTCGTTTTTAGATGAATACGATTGTTCTTCTCTTGCACTTGATTAAAAAGAAGAGAGGAAGAGGGAATTAATGACTCAAAACAAGATCAAGATATGTTAGTGATCAAGATGTGTGTTTTAGAAAGAAAGAAAGAAGAGAGAAAAGTAGATCTGAGAAAATTCGTGGCAAGAGGTTGTGTTTTTCAGATGGGGTGGCCCAGTATTTATAGAAGACAAAAATAGCCGTTACTCTGCTGGCGGTCCCGGCGGTCCCTAATATGTTAGGGGGCCGCCAGGCCTATAAGGGGGCCGCCCGTAGAGTACGCTCCTCTTTTTGTCTTTTAGTGGGGAAGGTGTTATCTGTTTTGGAACCTTCCATTTTGGGGGGAAAATCTGATTTCAAATTTATTGTTTTAATAAAACATTTCTTTTATGAATAAATATTTTGTGTATATATTTTTGTAAATACACTTTTGTAGAAATGTAAGGTTTAAGAAAAATATTTTCTTGATCACTAATCATGTTTAATGATTTGTTTATCCATACCTTAAGTGATTAATCTTAGAAATAGAATTTTACGATTAGTAATTTATAAACGTTTAATTTTATCGTAAACGTTTTTACATTTTGTTATTATCAAAACATCGAGAGGTCGAAAAATATAAATAACGTTTTTAGACATTATTTGTATTAACAATCTCCCCCTTTTTGATGATGACAAAATATAAACTCATTTAGTATAAAAATAGAAGTTTATAAATTACTAATGAGTTTAAATCCATTTCTCCCCCTTTTTGTCGAATCCAAAAAGGTTGATCGTCGAATTGTAGTAGAGAGAAAGAAATCGACGATTGAAGACTCCCCCTTGATGTAAGCTCCCCCTTGTTCGGGGCACCAAGGGATCGATCTTACGATAATTTGTTTGCTACAAAACAAAGTTAGAAGTACAAGTGCAAACCAACATAGCACGACAAATATCTCAAGAGTATAATCCATACTTTAGAGACTCATAAATAAAGTGCATTCAAATTCCTAGAAAGATCATACATAATCATATAGGACAATATATGATGATACAACATAAGATATGACAAAACATATTAAAGCATAGGTGAACATGAATCTAAAAATACATTAATCCTAGAAAATTCATGATTCATAGACATGACTTTTAAACAAAATGTCTTTGGGTCATCCATTATTAGGCCATTTGAAAAAGGTCTATGGTTGAGGTGGAAAATGGGTTGTGAAGGCGGTGGTTAGGAGATACTCAAGATGAGCAAACATAATGTTCATCTCATCTCGAAGGTTCAAATGGAGGTTACGGTTGTGGAAGCAACAAATACAAGTTGATCCATGATAGTCATGATAGTTGTAGTAGAGTGGATGTCCCATGATAGGAGGTTGAGGTGGTGGTGGTGATGGTGAAGATGGACTTGAGAGATTTTCAAGAGGTGTGATTGGTGATAGTGATAGAGTGATATCCAATGAAGGAATGCTTTGGAGAGGTTGAGGATTAGATGGCCTAGGAGGAACATCCATTAAGTTTTGAAGAAAAGGATTTTGAGGTTGAGGAGAGGTTGGTTCATTTGTAGGAGGTGGTGATACTTGTAGCTTTGATTGAAAGGAAGATGAGGTGTTTTCATGACTTGAGGTGGTTTCTTTGGTTGATGTGGTTTTGGATGGTGCATTTGGAGGAGTTGGAGAAGAAGAGGTTGTTGTGGGAGATGGTGTGGAGAGGTTTTCATTGTCACTAGTTAGGTCAACAAATAGTTGCTTTGGTGGTATGATTGTTAGTTTGATTTTCTTGAACCCATAGGAAGAAGATGCTTGTGTATCCATGGAAGTTTGAGGTGTGAGTGGTGAAGGGATAGAGAAGAGTTTATGATTTAAGATGGAAGACATGGATTGAAGAAGTAAGGCATGGGGTTTGAAGTTTTAGATTCCAAAAAGTGTTTGTCAAAATGCAGAAATTATAGGAGGTCACAGTAGAAGAATCCGTGACCTCTGACGGCGGTCCCTTAAATACCCGGTGGTCCCATATATATTAGGGGGCCGCCCAGTATTTTAGGGGGCCGTTTCTGGAGACCGAAAACTTTTTCCAGAATTTCCTGATATGCTGTATTAATTTTTTTTTCTAAGTTTCCCTTTTTCAGTCAATCCTATTTCATCATGTATCATTTAGTACTTATTATCTAATCTTCACAATATCAAATATCGTGAGTTCTATGAGGGAAGCATATGTAGGAAAATTTTATCAAAAGATAACCCAAAACAACCTTCAAATACATTTCATAATCACATCTCACCTTTCAAAAGTTCGCCAAAATCCTTAAAACAACAATTTAAAGTTTATTGGGCTTTAAGGCCCAATAAGGGTCCATTATGGTTTTTATATATCCAATATACGTTCTAAGCTCAAAACCAAGGCTCATTATTAAATATAAGTCTAATATAATAAGTAACTCAATAATTCCAGGACCAAATAAGCCATCAAATAAGCCTATGGCTTGTCGATGCTTATGGGTTGTAGCCACAAGCTCCAATATATATTTATTTATATATATATATATTATAAATATATATATATATATATATCAAGCTTAAAATAAGCGAATAAGCTACGTATCGCATTTGGTTATCACCATAAGCTATAATAATAATTCACAAAAATACGAAATACTAGAGTAATAACCAAAAACACTTTCCTTGTGTTACCCTAAATTTTCGAGAGCCAATAAGCTTAAAATAAGCCATTCAAACCTTATAAATAAGCAAAAATAAGCCATATACAAAATAAGCCACATAGCAAATACATGTTTTTTAACCATCATGACCACAATATCAAAACTAACAAAACCACTTTGTTTCTTTCTTAAGTTCGACGCCAAACAACACCCTTTTTCCATTCGTTTTGTTTTCAAATTTTGATTTTTACGACGATCAACTTGTACAACTAACATCTATGCACCATTAACTATAAAATGGACAAGTTAAATTTAAATTTGAAAAAAAATTACAAGAATGATCTTCAAAATAAATTTTGACGCGAACCAGACAACCCAAACGTTGTTTAAATGAATACCCGAACACTAGGAACACTCTACAACTCTTGGACCTTTATGTTTTCTTGATCAAAGTTTGAAAATATATGTGTTTGTATATGTGCTTGGTTAGACGAACACACACAAGTGTGTGTGTGTTATTATTTTTAAAAAAATGAAAGAATGAAGAGAAATGTTGTGGTGGTAAGAATATATTAGTACTAGGCATAGACGTATTTGCTACAAAATGGTTTTGTCCCTCCTGACTCTCATGGCCGGTTATAGGATCCTATGGGGTCTCAGGTCTTTCTTTTCATGTCGGGATCACTTAAAACTCATAAAACTTGATGGTAAAACATTCCCTAAAGTTAATTAGCATTTTTATTCACCTTAAAAATACTTTTCTAATAACTTAGAGTATTTACTTGACATATTTCCGCGTTTTATTCCTTCAAACTCATTTTGGACATTTACGGACGTGTCGGGACTCGTTTTAGGCATTTCTCAAAAAATCACGGGTCAACCACCTAGAACTTACATAACACAATAATACCCTCTAAAAAGGATCATTATACACAATAAACCATGAGACATCTCGAATCTCATAAATTCACCACCGTCAACACGGTACAAATTTCTGAATAAACTAACAAACGTCAAATAGTCTAAGGACTAATATTATAATATTCAAAGTACAAAAGGGCAAGGGTTACATTGCTGGTGGTTTTGCTGGGAAGTTCAGAGCTGAGGATGTGCGGCACTAGATGGATCCGCTGGATGCCTTGGCCCGTAGTGCTTTGTCTCGTGATGCAGAGTATGATGAGATACCGAAGGATGACTTTGGCACCGCTACTCGTAGTGAAGAGATTGAGTTAACAATGTTTCCCCTTGCTCCTGGTCCCTATCATATGTCTTATCCATACGAAGGTGTCTCTTCCCCTTTGTATACTAAAGAGGAGTGGGATGGGTCTCATGCACCAGAGAGTAATATCTTGTGTAAGGACATTTTTAAGGACCCAGATGTTTGCAGAAAGGCTTTAGATCGGACTATTATTCTTGCTGAGCTTAGGAGGACTGAGTCTTTGCTTCCGTTGGAGTTATCGAATCGTGTCAATGTCCTTAGTGCTCTGCTGGTTTCTCATGGTACAGAGTTGAACTCTTGTTATACAGACTTGGTTGCATCTAGGGTTCGTCTACAGGAAAAACTTGATCGGAAGACGGGGTATGTTAAGGTGCTTCGCTCGAAAGTTACTTCTTTGGACGACAAGCTTGAAAAGGTGCAAAGTGATTTTGATGTATTGGATTAGGAGAACATAATAATTGCGTTCTTAACAGATGTTCTTAGAGAGTGAGGAAATTTATAGTCTCAACTTAATCGATGCTATAGTTTTATGTCAGGCTTAACATAAGGAGTTTAGCCCAACGATGGTAACGTTGGTCTGAGCAGGTCCCTTACTGTGAGGGATTGCAGAATAATTGCTATGGAGAGGTCTAAAATCACCGGGTTATAAGGATGTTACCGAGAAGTTGAGGATGGAGGTAAACCCAATTTATTGGCTCAGGGTGGAGTCTTGTTTCGAATAAGATTGTTATCAAGTGATGAGTTTGATGCTGCCCATGCTCTTGTTGCGTCCCTTGGTATAAATTATGGTGTTGAAATGGGTTTGTGCATGGGGCGTACTGATGCTAATTTTGAAGCAGCTCCTCAAAATTTTTCTAACTTTCATATTGATGATGAGGCTGATTTTAACAAAGCTCTTGTTGCCTTTCCAACTACCCCGTTTCCATTCCTTGGCAAGGTTTGTTGCGCACTTTGAAGAGTGCCGTGCCCTTTTTGAATGATCCAGCGATCTTGCAAGATAAGACGGCCGTTCGGGCCACCCGACTCACCTATTTTTTGCTCACCACTCACATTGTTAATGATCATTCAGATACAGACCAAGTGCAAAACACCTTAATCATGCCTCTGTAAACTCAACTTCCAAGTATTTAGCCTTACTTTTTCATGTATCTTGATTTAAAACTTTAAATTAATGAGTAAAAGTATTCACTAACAATGCGATAGTCTTATGAAGGGTGCATATACAAACCTGTTGGGGCACCCGTCTTTTCATTCCATTTTTGATGGGCTTGTTCGCACCCTTCTAGGCCTTGTAATTTGCCCAGTCTTATGTTATCGTATGTTTGTGGTAACCTTTCGTACCGTGCTGTATTTTGCTTATGTTTATGTCCTATTATTTACATATTACGTTCATGTTTGCCCTTTTTATTTGTTTGTTTCTCAAGATGCGGCAAAGGTATAGACCGATGCAGAGTATTAGCCAACTCCTTGCATGTTAAGCGTACATACTTAGACAGATATTATTAAAACTTGGGTAGTGTGTGTGGATCTCTCCATTCGATGTAGCTATTCATCAGAGAGCTTTCTTGTTGGGGGAAGGCTTTGTGCTTCCTCCCTCCCTCCAGTGAATTTACGTGCTTCCCCTTTTTTGCCCTTGTTTTTGCGTATTATTTCATCCGGAGGTATCGATCCATCCGATGCATTATGTTTTTATGGATTAAAAATTTGTTCTTTCATATTATCATAGGTATATTAGATCCGTTGCTTCTTGGTATGCGTGTGTGAGCACTAGTCAAATTTATATATGTATAGTATAAATCTCGTGACAATTCGTTCCAATTACTTCTCAAACAAGAGAAAATAAAAGGATAAAATCTCACTTAAGAAAACACAATACGTATATTTTTAACCGGGAAGTATTTCTTCTCGGGTCGTATCCCAACGAAGTCGTGAATTGAGATTCGAGAATAATTCGGATTCGAGTCAAGAATGAATAAAGGATTTTTGAATTTTGAATTACACTACGAATATAATAGCACAATTAAACTAAGAATAAATCGATTTTTTTTTTATTAAAAAACTAAAAACATTAACTACACGAAATTTTAATACACAAAAGTAAAAATTGAGCTCTACTGAAATTTAAAATCTAAGCACTACTTTTAAACAATTTTACTAAAAATCACAAATTAAAAAGAAAATTTTAGGGAAAATAGAATTAGAATTTTTTTAACTATTTTTGGGAATTTATATATTTTCTAAAGAAAAATGAAATTACTAAAAATAAACTTATTCTAAAAATTAACCAATAAAATCTATTTTTATTTTTTCAAAAATACTAGAATGAAAAAGAAAATTATTACAAAAAAAATTAGATTTTTCCAACTATTTTTCTATTTTCTATGAATTTTTTAAGAAAAAGAAATACTTAAAATCTCTTTTAATTCTAGATAATACAAAGATTATAAATGGAAAAATAAAGAAAAATGGTTTTTAACTACTTAAAATGTGCAGAAAACTAAAGGAATAAAAATGCCCAAATTTTATAAACCAATTGAACCCTAATTTTTCTAATTAAAACCTAAAACCTAATTTTATTAAACTAATTTTAAAAAATATTAAAACTATTTTATTTAACTAAAAAGACAGGGTAGAAAGTGCAACAAATGAAAGTAAAGGGTAGGCGGGATAGCTATCAAAATTTTACACTTTAGTTAAAACTGACAACCTCTAACTATCTAAAAAGTACCAAACAGACCCTACGATTTTGCTTATTTTTGGCTTATCTAAAAAGTGAAAATTAGCAAAAACTTAAAACTACAAAGTTAAACTTGAGCTTATACACTACAACTTTAATAAAAGCTCTTTTGACTTTTATCAACTAGATAAGCTAGAAAATTAGCTTTTAATTATGTGTTACAAAAAGAAAAATAAAAAAAACCTTTAAAGTTTCTTGCTTGAAAATTTAGCTTTTTTTAATCTTTTTGCTTATTACTAGCTTAATACTCAATGAAAATAAAAACCAAAGAAAGTTATAGAAACTTATATTGTGTCTAAGTGTTTCTAAAAAATAAATAGCTATAAGTCAACGAAGATTATCAAGAAGATTTCGATTGAAACTAAGGTTCATTAAAACTGTTGATAAGCAATACCTAATAAGCTAAAAAGCTCATAACTAAATCCTAAAGATTGAAATTTTGAGAATAAGCTCTAATATGAATATTGAGTAAACCTAGATAAAAGGATTCTGAGATGAACAACTAGAATTAAGAAATCAAAAAGAATTAAGCTAGTTATCTAAGCTGCTAGTATACCTCTTTTGTAAGAAGATTAAGGCTAGACTAAAAGCTTAAAAATGAAACTTAACAGATTATTTTTAAAAAGCTAATGGAGTACTACTAAGGTTCCTAAAGCTAAGTTCTATCTCCTAGTTTCAAATGCTAAAAAATGGCTTAGAAAAATGATGAGCAACAACAGTATTAACTAAGTTAATACTGCTGTTGCTGATGTACTTGGTAAAAACCTTAAGTGCAGGCTAAACTTCTACTTTAAAACTCATAAACTCACTCACTTAGTGTTACTAAACCTGCATTATCCCAAATTTAACTCTAAAATGCTTTTGAAACACTTAATACTAAATCTAATTGAACTTAAAACTGCCCTGGTGCTGGCAAGATCTTCTTAAGCTCTAAACTTGGAAAATCTACAAACTAATTTTTAAAACCTATTTAAAACTTGACAATATCACTTAATACAACTGACTTATGTAAATTTACCTACTAAATTTGACTTTAAAAGTCAATAACTCCTTAATCCAAACACTAGTTAACAATACTGTCCCAACTAATATTTCACTTAAAATCTATTTTAAAACTAAAATTGCTAAAACCTTATATCTACTCAGACTTGAACTCACCTAATTAAGCTAATTGAGCACTAAAAACTAAAGCTTATTAAGAAGATTAAGCTAGTTTATCAGCTAGCTACTTATCACTAGTTAGAACAGGATTAACTAAAAAGATTATTTAACTAGAAATAGTAATGGAAAATTAAAAACAGATAACACTAATGATCAACTAAACACACTTCAATTAGGAATAAGCATTTCTAAATTCACAATAAGCAACTAGAATAAGCTTCAAAAGCTATAATGAAGAAATAGAAAATGAAACCTGAATTTGTAATCTCTGACACTAGCCACTCTTTCTGAGTGAGTGGCTCTAAATTCAATGTCCTAATGGCACCTTGCCTCTAGACCATTAAGCTATAAGCTCAATAAGCTGAAAATTGCTTATTACTCCATAAGCTTCCAAAATTAAACTCAATTAAAACATTCTTTGAAACTAAGAATGACAAAATCAGTATTAAGAAAGCTTCTAACAATATTTGAACTATTTTTGAACTAAAAGAAACAAAATAAGCTAAATTGAGCTTATTACAAGCTTATTAACTAAAAACAGCTTATTACTTGAAAACTTGAACACAAACTCCACTCAACTAACTTTATTACTTTTGAAGGAAGTATACAAGATACGAAACACAAAGTACAATTGATTTGAAAGATTCAAAAGCTTTAATTTCGAAGAATGAACAGTAAACGTAAATTGAAAGGAGAAAATTACAAAGTAAATTTAACTCACTAACTATCTAACTCAGGCTTCTATTTATAGATGAGAGTGATGAAAGGATGAGAGCTTCAATCGTTCCTAGCCATTGATCTTTTCTCTTTGAATTTAAGCCGTTGATGATGAATGGTGATGTGTTCGGACCAATGGGAGGTTGCCACGTGCACAAAATGATGTGGAATTGGGAAAATACGAGGTGGGATGAAGTAAGGAGAAACGGGAAAGAATTTTGGGAAACTTGGGTTTGTTCGAGATTTTGGCGGGAAAATTCGTTATAGGCGGTTAGGGGAAAACGTACACCGCGTTTTGTGTTTGAATCTTTGGGATAATTGCAAAAGTAGTCCCTTTGTTTCTCTTTCAAAAGAGTATGTAAAATAAGTTGGAAGTTTACTCTTCTGGCCCTTGTAGTGCTATCATCTTTTTCCTCTTAATAAACAAACTTTTTAAACTTAACCATCTTTTGTCCTTGATTTCAAAACTTCCAAATGAACCCTTGAACTTTTAAAACTGTCATTATTGATCCATTGACTTCAATTGTCTTCATGACTTTCTTCTCTGTTGTCGGGCTGATCCGGCGTATTGATATCCTATTCCTCAATCTCTCTCTTGTACTGTCTTTTCTGTTTCTTGTCGGTTTTTTTTGCTTGTATTTTGCTCTTTTCGAGACTTTTGATATCCTTTCCTGCACATTGAGACACAAAAGCACACATATTTCTATCTTTTGGCATATTTTTGGCTTTTAAATGGCGAAATCCTGGGTATTTAATATATACAATTTAACACTTATCAAAATTCCCAAACTAAAGATTGCCGTGTCCTCACTGCAATTTATTAATTGTACACTTGTAAACTAACAAGTTTCAAAATGCCCTTGTTTTCACTTTTATGAATCCCCTTTTAAACATCTAAGCTCTTCCTCAACATTTAACTCAGGGAACACATTAATGCAATCATTGCAATTTTTGCAAACTTTTAGGCTCATTGAAATAGGCTACTCCCGATTAATCAGCACAAAGAGCAAAATTTGTCTCCCTACTTTCACTAAGACTAACAAAGCTATTAAACAAGATCATTGTCAATATAAGTCCAGATGGATAAGCTCATATACTTACAACTTGTGAAACTTTATTCACTCCCAAGAATAAATTAATGATAAGATGTGTGCACTCTTTCAACTTAACCAGAGATCAATTCAACTATATAGTTGAAATCCATCTAAGCTTTACACTCAAGCACTGTGAGCCCCCCTTTTTTTTTAAATGTTAATAACAATAGATAACCTCGACTCAAAGCTAAAAGAAATTGGGAAACAAAACTTATAACTTGATTTTAGAAAATGAAATTTTAACCATTCTTTTATTTTTAATATACTATAAATTTTATTTTTTTTTTCAATAGGAATGTTGTTCTTAGTTCGAACCCCTACTTAGGCCTTTCTCCCAAATAGGATATCGCATCAACAACCGGTGTTCTTAGTTCGAACCCCCACTCCGCTGCTAACGTTTGTGGGTTATCGCGACAACACCTTTTTCCTACAAAGCCTAGAATCCAAAGTCCCTTAGTTGCAATCACCACCTAGGCCGCGCTCCCTAGTGATGAATGCCTACGAACCTTGATTCCACGTACATAGTTTTAATCCTTAGTTGCGACCCCATCCGAGTCTCACTCTCAACATGGATACGCCAACGATTAAAACTATATATAGCTTTTATTATTCTATTTTTGCGAATGCTTCATTGGCACGAAAAATAATGCTTTTGCATTAGAAATGCTTCATTGGCATTCTTTTTATAATTATATTTTTGGTGAATGGAAAAATTTCACTTTAGAAAATCAACTTATAAATTTGAAACCAAAAATCTTACTTACATAATAAATGAATTATTTTCCAAAATGTAAGACTTTTTCTAAAGACATTGGTTGACTTAGTTAAATTAAAAAGAGCACGTATGATTAGGTGTATTAAGAGCTTGTGGGAGTAAAAAGACACAAATCATTCATATAAGCTTTAGGTTTTCCAAATAAACCTTGCTTAAGCAAATACACTTATATTTAACTACATCATCTCTTGTTCTTCACATTTTTAAAATCCAATGCAATAGGATTTGTGAAAGCTTAGCCCCACAAAAGGTAGGTTAAAGAACTAGCTAGGGCATTTTCACCCGGTCAAGTCAAAATTAACTCCTATTTCTCACCAACGGATTACCAAAAAGTGGTGTTTTTCCCCAAACTAAAATGAAACTTTGTCCTCAAAGTTTGAAAAATAGGGGTCAAAAGGAATCAAAAATTCTAAGGTCATGCCAAAAGAATAGATGTTAGTTCGATAAAGACAAGGATAAAAGATTTCCCACTTTATGAAGAGAAGATTGGAGACCATCAATGGAAATTGTGGGCATTGCTTTGTTCTTCCACAATTTTGAACCATGAATCCTCCAAAATCCGGAAAACCTAGACAAACAAGCACAAACAACCAACAAGAACGAAAGAGAACAAGCCTCCTCTCATCATTTTCATTGTTAGCTCAAAAACAACTTTAAACGGCTTAGTTTTTGTTCACCGAGTACAAGCTATACTCGACCCCGAATTGATTTGTCCTTGGGGAAGCAAAGAAAAAATAAAAAGAAGATAAAAAGGATAAGCATGGGGTGCCTCCCACGAAGCGCTTGTTTATTAAAGAGTCCCCTAGCTTGACTCATTTCCCCAAACTAGGTTATCATGGTGGATAATAGTAGGAATGAAGAAATTCCAAGAGGTGGAAACCTCCCCAAACTAGGTATGAAAGATATACCGTAGCATTTTTGATCCCGGGTTCAAAAAACTTTTTAGAAAAGAGTTTCAAGAGAGAAAATGTGAACCCGGACAATGCTTTGGTAACATGAAAGTCTATTAAGGGTGGGTGGAGTGGGTCAAAAACATCAAGAATACCCGGATCAAAAACTAAGACCTTAGGGTTCAAAATATCATTCTTAGGCTCAACTTGAAAATTTTCAAGGTCAAAGTCTAACATCCTTTCAAAAGAACGGGTGGGTAAAACACTTTGCTCATGAACTTTAGAGTTCTCATCAACTAGGATACCCGGGTTAAAAACTTTATCCTCATTGATTGTTGAGAATAAAGCATCACCTATATGAAAATCCAAATCATTTCCTTCAACATAACTTGAACCATTGGGTTCAAGTTCATCACTTAAGCTCTTAAAAACATTTGAACTTGATTTGTCAAAAACTTTGATTTTATCACTATCAGAATTCATTTTCTCAAAATCCTCTCCATACAAAATTCTTTTCCACTCATCATTGTTAGAATCCATCTCAAAGAGATCATCATCATCATCGTGTAGAAAAGACTCAATTGAAGGTTCAGAATTCACTTTCGAAGAAATTTGTTTAGATACCTCAATAGAAATGATTTCCTCATCATCTTCAAAAAGAGGGTTCAAATAACTCTTAAGAGTTTCCTCATGAACCTCCTCCTTAAGAATTGACTCGTCATTTCTAGAGGGAAAATCATCTTTTTTCTCAAAGAGGGGGTTTGAAAAAGTCTTAAAACTTTGAAAATCATCACAAGAAGGAAAATCACAATCTTCTCCAATTTTGGACTCTCTTGGGATTGGAATGAGATCTTCTTTGTCTAATTCTTTGTTTGGAATAAA
>BQNB010050502.1:0-41477 GCA_026074375.1 Tanacetum coccineum | reverse complement strand
CTTCCGAGGGATAGATTTATCCCAAGTAGTAGCATGAGCAAGAGTGGGAAGGATATTTTGGTCAATCCTATAACGAGCATCCAAAACCTAAAAGGCTTATGTATCCACATGAGCAAGAGTAGCATGAACCGAAGTAGTAATATGTTTGTTCATCAATATTGTTCTAGAGTTTTCATAAATTCTTTTATTCAATTTACATATATGGTTTTCAACTCACGATATAAGCCACACCAAATACGTAATAATAAAACCTAATAGGATTTCTTTATTTCGCTCTCAAATTCGTTTAAAAACATTTAAAAACCACAAAAACCAAACAAGCAATCCATACAAATCTAAAAGGCTTATCAGATTAATTTGTTAATGAAGTAAGTTGTGATGAACAACTCGAGATGAACTTCGACTCTAATATCATATCATACCATCTTCTTCTCATTGTTTGTTAAGATCCTAATCAAACAAGTGGCCAAAGTGCCAGACCCATCAAAGTTTTACATTTGCTCAACAGGCTATTTTTCAACACTAGACCCATGTTTATTATTACGAGGATGTTACCCAAACGCGTTAAGTTACACGAGATCTCAGCAAAAATTACTGTAAGATTGCCAACAAAAGTTGAGTTTAAATACCGTTTGGTGTTAAAGTCATATTTTCCATGAGCAAACGTTTCTACTATCACTTATTATACAGTAAGTACCAAGTTTTAATGCAGACTTTTGGATGCATAAATTACCAAAAACGCTGCACGGCACCAACAATGACAGAAAAAAGTAGTGAAAGTCCCAATTTACACATATGGAATATAACACTTATCTAAATAAATAACATAAGTAAATAGTAATAACTTTTCAATCGTGTAATGCTTTATAGATAAGAATCAAAGTATTACAATGTGCTATGGATCACACAAGTTGAATGACAATGTAAGATCACCCTTTGAACAAGTAAACTTGATGATGTATCAAGTTTACAAGCGAAATTATATAGACCAGCTGATAGGATCAGCGGACTACCTTATAAGTTCGACAAAGGAGTAAATGCATATAATAACTACAACAATAAAAGCGATAGCATTTACTACTTACAACATTCTCTATTTATACTAATATGAGGTTGCGTCCTTAGTGGGGTAGTTGCAACGTGTCAAGAATCTAGTGAAGGACGTACGAGGTATTTAATGCACGCCCATTCTTGGAAACAACCGCCCATACTTTAGTGAACAGTTCTGCCAACTGTTCACTACTTTTACCAACTTCGTACTTGGTACATGCTTTAACTCAAACAACCTTTTGTCCCCCCCCCCCCCCTTAAAAGCTTTATTTATTGAGTTTTCCGCCTAAACCTAGCTTAGAGAAAAGCTTAAGTTCAGCTTGTTCTTCTTCAAAGGGTAACAGGATAGTCAGAGTATTGTCACCTCTGACTCTCTTTAGAACCACAACGTATTCCTTCTACATACCTGCTGATATCCATCCCAGCTGACGAGTATGTCTTCAAGTGATCTTCGACTTTTTTGACGATGTCTTTGACTTGAATACGTCTGAGATTGCTCGCTAAGGCTTTGCACTCAGTGAGTCCTAAAAAATTAAAGTAAGTGAGACACGGCTTCTTCTTACAAATAATTTAACAGAGGAAAGGACAAAAATAACTAGTCATTGTTACTGAAAATTCCAAGTGATATATTGCAAGTGAGCGAAACATCACAGACCTTTATAGACTCAAGTTTCTCGAACTCTACCTTGATTACCTTAGTCATTGTTACTGAAAATAACCAGAAAATTATCAGTAGAACCAGTTGGAAAAAGGCGTGTATAAAATTTTGAGCTTTAAGTTCGAGTATGAAAAACTTCTATGTTACTATATCAGATGATCGATACGCGGTATTCAATAAGTCTGAATACGCCGTATTAATCTTTTGAGCGAATACGTTGTATTGGACAAGAAAGTTAGATATGCCGTATCCAATGGAAGTGGATACGCCGTATCAGGTTATCGACCAAAATAGTGTATTGGAAAACAATTAAATACACAAACAACTAAACTAGAAAACGATTAAACAAAAGAATATACAAGGAAATATACATAATTATACACTAATCTAAATTACACTAATCCTAAGGGTTAGATTATTCTAATGTTAAAAACCAAAATATCAAATAAAAATTAAAGTTAGATTTTTCACTCCCCGGCAGCGGCGCCAAAAACTTAATTGTGTCATTGTGTGGTTGTAATTTATGTTTCAAATTTTAAATTTATATTTTGCCGACTTCACCAAAAAACAACACTTGAACGGGCAGTGTACCTAGTCAGATGGGAGTTTCGTGATAAGTAGGGTGTCGATCACTAAGAGCGAGAAACAATCTTTCAATTTATTAATATTTTGGTTATCTAGACTAAGTTAATTATATTCTATGTTAAACCTATGTTAATCCTAAATCTAATGGATAAGGGGGTTTTGTGCCTGAGAGACTGGCACAGGTTTTGTGGTTACTAAAATCAACTTAAGACACAATAACGCACACAAGTAAATTAACAAAAGATAAAAGAGCGGACTAGCTAAATATAAGAAAACTGTATTAGCCATTATTAATCCAATTAGAACGTTGGTTTGTTTATTTGGTGCAATGATTACTTATCTCGAGGCGGCATATCATTCTTAAGACTTAGGCTTTACTTTTTCCTAAGACCTAGATACGAAGAAGTCTGTCACAATTAAACGTATCCGCATAAAGCATCCTTATTTGCTGATTATAATCTATCTTAGGGATTAAAGCAATGGTGATCTTGTTAAACCTTAGCTCATAGAGACTTTACCCACTTACTACTTAAAGGCAATTCATACACTAGTAGTCCACTAACCAAATCTTTGCCAATTAACTGAGAATGTACTCGTTGATCCCAAGGGTCACCTGCCGGTCCAACTAAGCTCGCAATCTAAAGGCAAAGATAGGTTATTATTCGTGATCCTATTGGTCTAAATGTATATTTAATATAAGGAGAGCCATCCAAACATCTAGATTACCTTCGGTCTGTATCATTAGATCAAGTTGGAATGATAAGTCGCAATACAAAAAAGGTAAACAAGTATAAAACTAATAAACCATTAAACAAGCAATCAATGTAAATTAAGACAATCAATTAAAAAAAACCAACATTTTAAATCTTCATAATAATGGCTAATCCCCAAAGGTATTAGCCTTCAAACATCTTAAATCAATACAAAGAGAAATTAATTTAGCCAGGTAAACTACTGAGTTAATGAATGAATGATACCAAAAACTGAACGTTACAAGAGTTTAGGAGGATACAAAAATGTTTAACTATGGATTAGTTGCTATGCTTCAACCTCTTATACTCTTATTCTCATCTGTAAATTAACTTTTATGGTTAACGTATCAAAAAATATGATTTTAGGCACAATGATTCTATTTATAAGGTCTGGGATTTGGTCGATACGGCGTTAATTGGACTGTGGTCAATATGGGCGTTTATCGGGGGTTTATTGGAGTAGGGACACGTTCATATATCTTCTAGAATATTTATTACTCTATCTTGTATATGGCGTATATACCTTTATTCTGGGGATACGGCATATTAAATCTTATTCCTTCGTGGTCTTTAGTGAAGTGCAGGCACAGATACGCCGTATCTTCCTTGATAAATACGACGTACAGACTTCTTCTGGATATGGCATATTAAATCTTGTTCCTTCATGGTTTTAGTGAAGTGCAGGCACAAATACACCGTATCTTCCTTGATGGATACAGCGTATAGGATGTCAGAATTAGTTTCTTCATATTTCTTCGTTTAAGCTTCAGAATGCGTGCCTTTTAGCTAATCTTTACCAAGTACTCAATAATTACTGCAATTCTCAAATACAAATGATTAAGTAACAATTCTTTGCAATAATTATACAAATTGGTTTTTTAATAGAGATAAATGATGCTATTAAAAGTATCCGTATTTGTTGTACTATTAAATATTCCCCCACTTGAATCCTACTTGTCCTCGGGTAGCCTTTAGAAGTTTATGAAATGTATCCCTAAGGATTTTTCCGTTTAATCATTTATTCGATCTATTAAAGCAACACAAAAACCAAACATCTCACGATATTAGGAAGATTGGAAAACACTCAAATCATTTAATTAATCATATATATAAACATGTAACTAATTCGCTCAATTGCTCGGTCGTGACAAGTATTCTATCATAGCTTTGGCAAAGGATACATATCTTCCTCATAGAGCCCTAAGGTAGTAACAAGTTTATCTAGTCAAAATAGGTTTTTATTATAAGGCTTAGGGTTGATCATTATAACATCTTTCACCAAAAGTACCACACCAACAAGGCAGCTGAATCACACATACATGGCCGTAACGATGGAATAGACATGTGTGTTTGATCACATCCTCATTCGAGTTTAACCAAGGGTTAGGATGAAGGATATGATATAAGGGTATGTATCTTCTAACTTTCACCAAAAGGAATAACACCCAACAAGGCAGTGTGCTACGCATAATGGCCGTAATGACGGTATAGGACATGCATGACTCGATGACATCCTCATTCAAGTAAAACCCAAGGTTAATGATTAGAAAAGGAAAATAAATTGTTGTTAAATAAAAATTTACGAAACAAATAGACTAAGTTCAAAACAAATAAGGCACAATTTGCTAGACACTTTTCTCGACCGTTCATGAAAAAAGACAAAAACTTTTTACTCATGTCTTGTTCATAGATAATAAACTTTAACCTTTAGCTGGATTCCTTAACGGTTAACTTCCAATTTCAATCCATAACTTTACATACATTTTACAAGAAAGTGGCGATCATCTAAACAACTTTATACAAACTTTACTTCGTTGACTTATAAGATGTATCTACGAATAATCGATCATTCATTATAATTCCTTCGAGTTAAGCTTGTTGGAAACTGATTCATCTTCACTTTCCTCTTTTTGTTGCGATTTTTCTAATTTTTTCATTTTTTTAACAATACATAACTACGAATCTCAGTGTAATTTCACCATCTTCATGATCATAATAACTACGGGATAATCCTTGATAATCTCTTTATTCTTCGGACCGTACCAATAATTGTTGATGGTAGTAAAAATACATGGTTTTGGATACTTTATACATTCCCATTGCAATGTCCAAATTTCTTCCCAACTATACCAAAGATAGGAAATGACGAAGACTCGGGAAATAAACAGACTTTACAACTTTAAGCAACTAGCAACTGATAAATGCACTTAATCTAACAGGATAGGCTAAGGTGTAAAGGTGTAATGAAACAAACATTTGGTGTTATTCCTAAAGGATTGGCTCTACAAATTTTTCTAGGGGTATCTTACTCTTAAAATAAGTGGGTAAAACAAATGGTTCTATATGGGATGTAAAAATAACCAGTGTAGTTAGTTAATAAAACAACATGTATAGGTTTTTTGGGTGTAATCCTAAAAATTTACCAATTTAAACAAGTTACTCCATCTAAATCCATAGTACTCATCACTGTGATCTCGAATAGATATACCAAGCCAAGTTCTAAAGTCTACAACATCACCGGCACACTCATATTTTTATGGAATTTAGGTAAACATTTAGAAACGGATAAGGTTAAATCCTCACAATATCTAATAAGGGTTATTGTGTGCGCGTTATGTAACTAGTAATTTCACAAAAGTATGCTTTGAATTTTTTTTTAAATTTGAGCATAATTTAAATAATTTAATGTGAAAAATAGGACAAGTATTCATTCTAATTCCCATCCCCCTACCTTAATTAAACAACGTCCTCGTTATATAGGTAAAACATTAAAAACAGGAATTACAAGAATTAGAATGAGAAACTCCCCTGATATTTAATCGGTAGATTCTCCATGTAGATTTTATGAGCAAGAATGTGTGTTGTAAATGCGTTTGGATACCAACATTACTACAGGATTCCAGATTGAAGATACTTTACCAACATTGTCAATTTCTTTGCAGCGAGGTCATATGCAATTTTAGGAAAAAACAGGCATAATCCTATCTTGGGTATTATATGGTTAATAAATAATAAAAACAATAAACTGCCTAGGGGACCAATACGCCATATCTATAAAATAGAATACGCCGTATGGAGAAACCTATAAAAAGTATCTAAATACGGGTCAGTTTGACAAATACGCCATATCATGTGCATGAATACGTCGTATAGAGAGAACTGACAATAATGTTTTAAAGTGCATAAAATAATGGGATGATAAAGTCTTAAACGATTAATACGCCGTTATGTAGGGTATCAGATGACGCCGTATTGATGTCTGGAACGAAGACCTCAGATAAAAATAAATAGCGATCCGGGTTGTATTCCGGGAGCACTTTTCTTTTAGTAGTATAGTCCTTTATGTTTAGTCTTTTATCGAGTGCGCCCATGTGAGCCATTCTTCCATCTTCGCATCTCAGACATATTCAGGTCCTAAGTTTAAGACCCCCTTGTAGAAACTTTTGAGCTTTTGGTACGGATGCGAGATTCCATTCAGCTTATCATGCATACTCACCTTTAGTAACTGCTTGATCTTGTTGCATTGGGAATTGGATAGATGTTTAAACCTTGGATGTGATCGCGCTATTTGGTAAGTCACGTTATCGTTACCATTTTGGATAGTGATTAAACCATCAAACCTTCTTGCTTCCACACATGAAGCTTTGTAGAATGGTTCTCCAAGAATAATATCTCCCATGTCTTGATCTCGGTAGCCATCCATATTTTCCACTACTGCAAAATGAGTTACAACAGAAAAATTTCTGACAAAAATAGGTACATTTATAAAAGCTCCAACTACGTTCTTTCCTTTGTATTCAACTTTGTCCTCATTATAGAATTATAGAACTCCCTAGACATCACATTAACAAACAAAATTGGGAAAAAAATTAGCATTTACATGTTTGAAACCTATCATGCATGAAAATCTTTAAGTTGTGGGCACAATCAATATTGATCTTCCGGTCATTATCATAAAAACTAGGGTACTCATCAAAACTTTCATTATTCCTAGTCTTGATTATGTCGATCATGGGCTCATCAATTACCTCACCTTCCTTAATGGTGGGCATTAAATCATCAACTTGATCTCTTCTAAGCTCTAATGGTTCATTTAGATCGTTTAATTCGATGTAATCTCCATATAAGGTCTAACGATCTATTCAACTCCAAAGTCTCTTAATCCTAACATATAGACCTTCTTAATTAAACTACTAGCAGGTTTAATACTTTTAAAAATAATCTTTTCACTCTACCCGTAGGTAATTTTACGTTGAAAACTCAATCTTAGCATTGACCGGTAGACAAAAATGGTTCTTCCATGGATCTAGGGCACTTTGACATCCTTCAAGAATTTCTAAAATTATAAAGTCTACGGGGAAAACAAATTTACCAATACCTACTAGCACATTTTTAGCAATTCCTTTTGGATATTTCATGGTCCTATCTGCTAATTCAACTGTCAACTTAGTGTGAGCTAATTCGCACTAATAGATAAAGGTAGGTAGGAGAGTGGGCATGACCTGGCGCTAGCTCCTTAAGTCAGCAAAGGCATTATCAAAGCAAATATTATTAATATATGCAAGGTAAAGTGAAACTCCCTGGGTCTTTCTCTTTTCGAGGTATGGAATTATCGATATGTGAAGCTCCATATGAGTAAGCTTCCAAGAAATATGGTCCATATGATCCCTTCTTTTCATCAAAGTAGTAATCATTCAAACGACTTGGAAATGGAATTGTCGATTGTCTTGACTCGAACATTAGTCTTCTGTTTTGTGGGGTGGATACGGCGTATTGAGGTGATCCCATATGGCGTATCAGGTTTGTATCAGCTTCAACAGTAGTCGAGATAGACTTGACATGATCTCTCGGGTTGGCTTTAGTATAGCCAGGTAGGATTCCAAATCCTCTTTCCTGTAGTACCTTGCTTATTTACCCAATTTAAATCCCTAAAGTTTTAATCGAAGCTCCTTGGTTTCGTATGACAGCATCTGTCGAAGCTCGGATTTCTTAAATCATGTTGGAGTTTTCTTTAAGTCTTTTAACTGATTCACTCATAAAATTTCCCAGGGTATCTTCCATAGATTATCTTCGTTCTTGATACGAGGGGTTCACATTGTTCCTCTGGTAGAATCCTGAGCCGCTGCTCTATATCCCCCTCATTGGAAAGGTATAACAAATTGAGTGTAGTTAGCTTCTTCGAGGCTTTTACCTTCTTCTTTAAGTGGGAAATCTTTTGTGTGGTGGGGTCCTTTACATTGTTCACATCCTACTTGAGCATCATATACCTTTTCATTGACCTTCTTGATTCTCTTCCTAGGACTTATTGAGTGTGCCGGATGGCTACCAAACCCGTTAGAGTTTTTGTACTTCTTGTCCTAGATGTTCTATTGTGCCATTTTTAAGAGTATTCAGCAATTTCTTGGATGGCTACTTTTGCATTGGCCATAGTCTTAGATGGTATGACACCTTTTGAATCAAGAATTTGTCGAGTTGGAACTTATAATCCATTATAAAACAAGATTACCTCCTGCATCTCTGTTAAATAGTGTTGAGGAAACTTTATCAAGAGTTCTTTAATCACTCCCATTCTTGGTAAAGGGTTTCATCGGTGTTTCTTGCTGAAAGTTGTTGATCTCCTCTATTTTCTTCGCAGTTTGAGCAGGTGGACAATATTTTCTAATAATCTTTGTCTTTAGATCTTACCCTAGTTGTATTTCTGAAACACGATGGTTTGTTTCTTAGCCAATGAATCGCTGGCTCCATTTAGGGACATAAAGAAGGATCGAAGCATCACTTGGACTTAAGTTATATTAGGGATATGAAATAAATTAACGATCTCAAGAACTTTCTTAATATGTTCGTTCGCATCTTCATGATCCGAACCGCTAAAGGTGTTGTCACGTAGTTCTTTGAGAAATTGGCCTTTTAGATCAAAGCTATCTTTGTCCTCGATTTTAGACCTAGAAATTCCTGATCCATAGTCGGTTTTGCTCATTTATTGTTCCATTGTTTCCGTCATTGTTTCCGCGAATTCTTCCTCGGAATATTCTTCTAAATCAGAAAATAGATTGAATTCAGGCGATCTTGATTCGTCTGGAATTTGGTCGATATTGCCGTATTTAATTGATTTCAATACGCCGTATTAATCTGTTGTTATGATTACGCTGTTTTAGATTAAGAAAGTGGGATACGACGTATCCACTGGAAGTGGTATACGCCGTTTTCAAGTTATCGACCAGAATAAGCGTATTAGTAAAACAATTAAATACATGAACAACTAAACTATAAATTAAGTTACACAATCAAAATATATCAAGCAATTTCCCAATTTATACACTAATCGTATTCTCTCTTATTCCGTAGGGGTTAAGTATTTATTTAATGTTAAGAACCAAAATATCAAATTAAATTCAAGGTTTTAAATTTTTCAGTCCCCGGCTGACGTCGCCAAAAACATTAATGTGTCGTTGTGAGGGTTGTATTGATGTTTCAGTTTTAAATTTATATTTTGCCTTGACTTTACAAAACAACAACTTTAAACAGGTAGTGTGTACCCGGTCAGATGGGATTCAGTTTCGTGGTAAAGTAGGTGAGTTCTCTTAAGAGCTGAGTATTATTATTTATAATTTATTTATATTTTGGTTTTATAGACTAAAATTAATTATGTTCTATGTCGAAACCTATGACAATAAACCGATGTGAATACTTAAATCAAAATGATAATGGGGGTTTTTTTTTGCCTATGTAGGGACTAGCTCGGGTTTGTGGTGACGTAGATCTACTTATGTCTCAATTTAAATTGCATGGAAAGTTTTTATGTTATTATTGCGGTCTTAGCCTATTGAAGAAATCCGGTTGTAGCCAATGTTTTATACTTTTTGTTCGTTGTGGATTGTTGTTGGTGGGCCAAGATTACTTATCTCGACGAGCGGCATATCATTCTTAAGACTTAGGCGTTACTTCTTCCTAAGACCTAGACACGTAGAATTCTGTCACAATTAAACGCATCCGCATAAAGCATCTTATTTGCTGATTATAATCTATCTTAGGGGTTAAAGCAATGGTGATCTTGTTAAACCCTAGCTCATAGAGACTTTACCCACTTACTGCTTAAAGGCAATTCATACACTAGTAGTCCATTGGCCAAGTCTTTACTAATTAATTGAGAACGTACTCGTTGATCCCAAGGGTCACCTGCCGGTCCAACTAAGCTCGCAATCTAAAGGCAAAGATAGGTCATTATTCGTGATCCTATTGCGTCTAGATGTATAAATTACTCTATGGAGAGCATCATGGCAATCCTAAATTAATTGGTCCGTTATCTAAACTAGATTATGTTGAATGAAAGGTTGCATACAATATAGCATGTAGACAAGTATAAAACGATAACATAACAGCAATCATACGATAAATTAAGCAATCGTTTATAAATCAATACCAAACAATCATATATTTTCTAATTAATGGCAATACACGTATGTATTGCATATCAAACATCATAATCAAGTAACTTGGAGTATATTTAATTTAGCAATGGTAAACTAACCGAGGTTAACGAATTGATTCCTAAATCTATACTATTACAAGAGTATAGGAGATTACATTGGTTTTCTTATAGTACGTAGTTGCTATGCTCTGACCTTTTCTGCTATTTTCTCTTCTAAAAATAAACTTTTATGGTTTTGGTATCGAAAATATGATTTAGAACACTGAAAAAAACCATTTTTAGCGTTTTTTATTTATAAGGTTTGGAATTTGGTCTATACGATGTATTGACTGAGGTCAATACGGCGTGTCGGATGTTTCTTGGAGTAGGGACCATGTTCAATATCTTCCAGAATATTTTATTACTATATCTTGAATACGGCGTATAGACTTCTTCTGGATACGACGTATTGAATCTTGTTCCTTCGTGGTCTTTAGTGAAGTGCAGGCAACGATTAAATATGTATCTTCCTTTGATGGATTGTAACACCCCCTTTTTTTACATATAGCATGCGGAAAGCTAATCTAATGTATTACTTCAAGGTTACAACAGTTTCATAATCATAGAAAAACGAATAAAAAAGAGTCTATTATGAATAATAAGTTATCCATTCATTATTTCTTTAGAGTTTTACAAAAGAGAGGTCCCCATCATTGTATTTACAAGTGTGATTGATAAAGGTTTTTCCATTTTCATGTCTCGCCACTCCGTTGCCATAGTTACTTGAGATTAAAACATGCTAAAAAGTCAACAAAAGGTTGAAGGTGAATCCATAGGTTTAAGTAATATAATTTGAAATGACAAATGCGATATTTGGGTTACGTGATTTACCCCAGCATTGAAAAACATATTTTTACTCTATTGCCAAATATAGCTCATGAATCCGATAGCCTTTGGTATGGTATTCGTATTGCCTACACGCGGGTACCTTTGCCTAAAATTACCACGTGATATTTCTAATGCATGTAATTGGTTAACGTATACTGGGCATACTCCAACGGGGAGAGTCCAGACACAAATAGATCTATTCACCTCATTGCGCTTACTACGGAGAGCTATTAACGGTTCATGATTATGGGGACTTAAAGGCAACAGAAGTTATTTAGGCAATAGTCAAATAGAAATAGCATACAGAAATATTGCATTCATATTTATAGAATATATCCCATCGCGGGTATATAAATTATTTTGAAATATTAAAATGCGAGGCTATGAACTCACCTGAACAGTTATAGGGAAATTGATAGCAATGTATTTGAAATGAATAGTAACGGCTTCGTCACAGGCAACCTGGGGTAATATATGTCTAAGTTTAGTTTGATTTGTAATATGTTAGATTTTACAACAGAGGTCGGTTTTTGATATTAAAAGTATTTTACACCGTTCGGTGCCTCATAATTTCAGAAGTATTCAGTAACGTTGTGAGGAGCTAGGGCAACTTTTAATCGAAACCCAACAAACTCAGTCAGAACGTAATTCCAAGATGAAACTCCTTCAATCTTGAAGCTCCCTAGTTTTGTGGTATGTTATGAATCCGGGACCATGATTTTTGAAAGCACATTGTGATGTAATGGATATAATAGATATAACATAAGCAGGTTTAAGCATTTTATTCAATATATGGAAATGTCTAATGGCACCGTCATGAGTTATTAAAGTTATTGATCTGGTAATGTTTTGAATGTGTTTTTTATTCTTTTTCAAAATGTTACATTTTAGACCCTTGGGGTTTGGACAAAATTGCAACTTAGGCCCATTGGGTTTGCATTTTTTTACGACTTTGGTCTTTCTACTTTTATTGATTTACAAAATAAACTGGACCTTTGGAAAGTGACATAATATGACTCCATGGAGTTATAACTTTAATAAATGATGCGTTTGTTCTTTTTGTTATAAGTTTCTAAAAACTTTAAGACTATATACCCCTTGCATGGATTATAAGTAACCAAAACATGTCCAAATTGCCATGCATACTTATTTTAACATTTCAATAGACATTTATAAGTATTTTATAAAATAAATTATGAAGATTTAACACATCGCAAGTTAAAGTAATGATCGTTGTGCTAGGAAGTATATTGGGTCATATTAGGGTTTTAAAATGAAAACGCGCGGGTTTTAAGCTCAAATTCTTTCATGACTTATCAAAGCACTTATTTTAATGTTAGTTAAGCTTATTGGGATAGATTATAACAATTGTTTACAAGTTTAGCCTTATATGATTAAGTAAAAAAACAACGAATTAGGGTTTCGGTGTGTCACGGTTTTGGTTCAAAAAGGTATACACATAGGTTTTTATGTTCAAAGCCTTATATTATGATTTGAGCAGATCATTTGATCATTATAAAGGTATGAATACAGAATATAAGCTTAAAGAACCTGGTTTGAGCTTATAGCTTAGAAATGGGTCATTTCGGGTAGTATTTCCACTCGTACGCCTTGTATCTTTACTCCGGGGCTTCAATTCTTTCAGAGCTTCACTTCTTGAACGTCTTTTATGATCCTAGGATCATATGGGAGCAAAGGATTGCTGCCTTAAGGGTTATAGTGAGAAGATGGTGGGTGCAAGTTGGAATGAACACACAAGGCTCCTATTTATACCCATTTTCAAGAGGGGTGAGTAATGCATAGCTTAAGATCTATTCTTGACACATAGAGGGTCTAGTTAGGGATGTGTAAAAGCTATAAATTCAGGTGTGGAGGTCTAGGAAAGTAGATTGATGTGTTGGTGTTGGTGAGTGCTTGTCGCGATTGAAGTAAGCATAGAGAGGCCTATGTGCCTCTCAATTTTGACCAAGGAATGGTATAAGAAGCTGGGTAAGCAGCTTGAGGGTTTCTAGAGGAGGTTTACACAAGTTATTTGACTTGGAATGGTTTGAAATGGTTTAATTTGTGCTTTGAAAGAGTTCGCGGTCTATTTTCGGGTTCGATCTAGGTTTTCACAAGTTCTTTCAAGCCTTTTTTTCGTGTAATAAATGATTATTAAGGATAGTTAATACATGTCACCTATGGTCTGATATAAAAGTATTAACAAGATTAGAAATTTGTTTTAGGTTTAAAATGGGTTTCTAAATGGAGATAATATTGGTCGCAGGTTCAAATAGGGCTCGTTAAGGTTTTCTTGTCAGTTTCATTGTTTATATTCTTGTTTACGCTTGATTAGGAATGATGGAATACAATCCTAGAGCTTATATAAGTTATTATAATGAATTTTGGTCATTGGTTTTGGTTTAAATAGGTTGTAATTCGAAAGAATAAGCCGTAGCTTGGAATTAGGGTTTGTATAATACTTTTAGGGTTTTTCTAGCTTTGTAATTCTTGTACATTGTTGAAAGAAAAGGATGGGTTAATGGATAGTAGAGGTTTTGTAAAACTCCATTTTATGGGTTTACAATTACTCTTGGTTGACTTACTATTGAGAATGAGATGGTCTGAAAATGAGTAAACGGGTCAAAATTATAATTAGGGTACAATTAGGGTTTTCTGGATTTGTTTCTTGGATAATTGAGGTAGAATGATGAAATGATGATGGAATATGATTGAGGATGTTGTAATTTATGTTATTATAACTTATTTAAGAGTTGGTTTAGGTTTACAATGGGTAAAAATCAAGAAACGGGTCATGGTTTAGAAACTAGCTTGGTTTTAGGGTTTAGGGAATCTTTGTTTTGAATTAGGTTTTGAATGCAAAAGAGGTATGATATCTTATCGAATAGAATATTTAGGGTTTATACATTGTAGAATGAGTGTAGTAGCTTGCACACAAGTGATGGTGAAGAAATTAGAATGAAAACGGAGGTAAAACGGCTATTTTAGTGATCATGATTATTGACTTGTAATT
The DNA here is from genome assembly GCA_026074375.1 of Tanacetum coccineum. NCBI lineage: Eukaryota > Viridiplantae > Streptophyta > Magnoliopsida > Asterales > Asteraceae > Tanacetum > Tanacetum coccineum. Next base: position 27,123 of record BQNB010050502.1, on the reverse strand, counting down.
GAGCTTTAGTGATTGTACTTTGAGTTGAGAGATTTCATATTTCAAATGAGATGTTATATTTTCTGATACTTATGATTTAGTATCTTATGCATTCACTTTAGATGTTAATCTTCATGGATCATTAGGGTTTAGAGATATCCCGTTATTTCGGTTTTACAAGCCCGTTTTTGATATGATGTTGCAATGTACATTATAGAATTAATGTAACTTTGTAAATATGATATTATTGATATTGACTTTGAACCTATATGAAGATAAGTTTTCACATGATAGGTTTCCTGTTCGAGCACGTTAAACTTTAGTTATGCCAAGAAAGAAATGTATGCACAATTGAGATATTGGCAATGTATAGTCTATGTATTGTAATAAGCGAAAATTTCCTGAAAAAGGTGAGTTCATTATATAATGTTAGATTGTACTCACATCTAACTTAATTGGATGTATATTTACATTTATGAAATATTACGGGTTGTTTATAGTCCTTCACCCCTTAACAAAAATCTACTTTCCGAGATTTAATTCGATTTTGAGAGATGATTGAAATTGAGGGATATTTAGCTACGAATTTCATCATCGCATTCCCATGTAAACTCTGTGTCCTCTTTTTAGAGTTTCCATCTTAGTTTGAGTATTAAGGAATACGACTTTGCTTGAGTTGCTTGATCTCACGGTCCATAACTTCCACTGGTTCTTCTACAAAGTTGAGTTTGTCGTCGAGTTGAAGTTCTTTCATTGGAATAATAAGAGATTCATCGGATAAGCACCTTTTGTGTTTAGAAAGTGGAAAGTATTGTGAGATAATACTTATGCTCTTCAGGAGTTCTAGTATTTACAGAACACTGGGCCAATTCGTGGTGCAAGGATTTTGAATGGTCCAATGTATCGGGGATTAAGCTTTCCTCGTTTTCCAAATCGGAAGATACCTTTACGGGGTGATACTTTTAACATTAACACGATCGACCATCTTGATAATTCTCAAAGGCTTTCGCCTTAAATTGGCGTAACTGCTTTGTCAATTTCCTTGCAGCTTGCAAGCGTAAATGATTTTTTGTACGGACACTTTTCTGTGGTTTTCTTGATTTATTTTCTGTCCCGGTAAGTTAAGAATCTCCAACTTTGGCAGCAAACAGGTGGATCTTATCACTTTCGTCCATAAAGTGCTTCGAATGGTGCTGCCTTGATACTAGCATGATAACTGTTATTGTACGAAAATTCTACCAATGGTAAATGTTTATCCCATCCTTTCCCGAAATCTATAACACAAGCTCGTAGCATGTCTTCGAGTGTTTGGATGGTTCTTTCTCTTTTGTCCCATCGGTTTCATAGGATGATATTGCTTGTACTCATGTCTAGTTGTGTACCTAAAGCATTTGCTATGGATTTGCCAGGACATCTGGTGTGAAATGACTGTCATGATCCGAGATGATAGAGATTGGCACGCCATGTCGAGAGACTATTTCTTTGATGTATAACCTTGTAAGAGTTTCCATATATCCGTGCGATCGACTATGGGTATGAAATGAGCTAATTTTGTATAGCACGATGACAAAGACACCAGATGGCATCATGTCCGATTGAGGTTTTGGGTAGCTTTTGTAACGAAATCCATTGGTTATCCTATCCCAATTTACACTTCCTGGATATTTCCAGGTTTGTACCTATATAAGACGAATTGGCTTTTGACATTCTACTTCACTCTAGATCATGTCAAAAATTGTAACATATTATGCGATGATTGCCTTCAGGTTTAGGCCACCAATAGAGTTTCTTTATATCATGGTACATTTTATCAGAACCCGGGTGAATAGAATATTTTGATTTATGAGACTCATGCATGATTAAGTCTCTTAAACTAGCCAAATAAAGTGGTATCCAGGCTTCGGTTTTTGATTTCAACGAGTTCCATCAGGATGAATTTCAAATGATTTTCCATTCCTTGTAGGTTTTCGTTTTTGACATTTTCTTCTTTGAGGGCTTCATTTTTGGGCTTTAAGAATGTGAGATGGTGAATCTTGGATGAACGGTTTAGATTTGATGCTCGGAACTCGAAGAGGTTTGTTCTTTTCTTCGACTTATGGCATCTGGCTACAACATTTGCCTTTCGAGTGATAGCAAATTTCTCACAATCATAATCTGCGAGTAATTTCTACCATCAGGCGTTGCTCATATTGCAATTTCTTTTTGACGAAAGGAATATGTGAAGCTCTTTATCTCTCCTGTGATCAGTGTAAAATGTACACTTTGTACACTATTGATAGTGTTCCAGATTTTAAGAGCGAATATTACGGCTCCTAATTTAAGATCATGAGTGGCATAGTTTTATTATGAGGTTTGAGTTGCCGTGAATGCATAAGCAAAAAACAATGACTTTTCTCTTTGGCATTTATACAGCTCCTAACCCTAGAGAGATGCTTACAGTAAACGACAAAATTATCGTTTCTTTCTGGTTAATGCTAAGATTGGTGCTTCACTGAGTTTTTATTTAAGGAGTTAGGTGAAAAGCAGTTTTCTTGTTCTTCCTTGATATGAAACTCTTGTTTTTTCTAGTTAATCTAGTCAAAGGCTTTGCAATCTTTGAAAAACCCTTCGATAAATCTTCGGTAATAGCCGGCGAGTCCTAAGAATTGACGCACTTTTGTAGGTGTAGTGGGAGATGTCCAATTCTTAACAGCTTCAATCTTGGCTAGGGTCAACATGAAGTCCTTGACTATCGATGAGATGACTAAGAAAAATTGCTACGATATGAATCCGAAATCACATTAGAGGAACTTGGCATACAATTTCTCTTTTCGGAGTAATTCCAGAATAATTCTGAGATGATTTACATGTTCTTCTTTGTTACGAGAATAGATAAGAATATCATCAATAAACACTTATTTTTGCTATTTATCCAGATATGGTTTTACATTCATCGATTCATGAGATCCATGAATACAGCTGGTGCGTTTGTTAAACCAAATGGCATGACTTGAAATTCATAGTGTCTGTATCTTGTTCTGAAAGCAGTCTTAGGAATATCTTCTTCCCTTACTCTCAGTTGATGATAACCTGATCTTAAGTCGATTTTTGAATAAACGCTTGAACCTTGAAGTTGATCGAATAAGTCATCGATCCTTGGTAATGGATAACGATTCTTTATGGTAAGTTTATTCAACTCTCGGTAATCGATACACATTCTGAAAGATCCGTCCTTCTTTTTAACAAATAAGACAGGAGCTCCCCAAGGCGATGTACTTGGTCGAATGAAACCTCGGTCGGTTAGTTCTTGAAGTTGGTTAGATAACTCCTGCATTTCTAAAGGAGCCAATCTATAAGGTGTTCGAGCTACAGGTGCTGCTCCAGGGATTAAGTCAATTTGGAATTCTACTTGGCGAACGGGAGGGAGACCAGGTAGATCTTCAGGAATACATCTTGGGAATTCACTTGATACGGAATGTCTTATAAGTTCTTCTCGTCTGTTCTTCTCCATTACTTGAATCATGAAGAAAACTTGACAACCTTGGGATTATAACTTTCGTTTTCTATTCAGGATATGAGATTTAGTTGAGTTTGTACTTCGATCACCTCGAATGTTTTGAGTTTCAACCGTTGGTCAGGATGTGAACAACTTTTTCGTCATAGGAATTTTGGGCATGTGATTACATTGGATAACCAGTCCATAACGATGACAAACGTCAAAATTACAAAGATTTTATTTGGCATGAGATCGAATTTCGGAAGGTTGATTAGCAGGGTTAATGTGCAGCCTTTAATAACTGTGTTTGTGCTTTATATGTGCCGTCAGCCATTTTGATATATCGTCAAAAAGGTATCTATTGTAATGACGGAATTTTAGCTTGAGGCAATGCGTATAATGGATTATAAAGCTTCTATCACTTCCGAAATCAAACAATACTTTGACTTAAATGCTGATTTTAATAGGAAACATACCCGTAAACTATGTTCGGCGTCTTGTTGGTTTCCTTTTTCAGCATGTCGACTCTTCCTTGGAATGTGTAGGTCTTGCCGGCACTGATTTGTTATAATGCCCTTTTTATCCACAGGCATGACATTATCAACTGTAACTGTAGTTGTTACTTACTCCAGTGGCTGGCTTCTGTTTCTGGTATTTCTTACTCAAATGGTCCAAATGTTGTAAATATTACTTTGCTAGTACAAGTCCGTTGTGATGGAAATTGCTTCTCTTGCACAAAGGAGATCTACGGCCCATACATACCAATTTTCTGATGGTTAGTAAAAGCATAGTGCTATACCTGCTTCTGCCTTCGGTTTTGTTGTAGGATTGTTGGTGTTGACGTTAGTTGTTGTTGCTATCGGGAGCTTGTTGTAAAGTTCTTCTGTCATCAAACTTTCTTTTGTTGTCACTAAGATACTTGCCATTGGTGATGCTTAGTTACTTGATCCATTAGATTTGGGCCTATGTTGAAGGCTTCCTCTAAAGTTTGAGGTTTTGAGCGCTAGTAAGTAACATTTCTTTAAATGCTTCGAGGTAGTCCCCCGATGTAAGCTTCCAAGACGGTTTATCGTTGTTTGGTAACCATGGTTTGGACATAGGAAACGTCAATTCTTAGAATCTTTTAACATAAGGTTTAAGATCATTTCCCTTTACAGTCAGATTGTAAAGTTTCTTCTTCCATTTCTGATATCAGTCAGGGGGGTAATACATGTTCGTCAGATGCATTTTAATTCAAGTCCATGTGAATTTGTTGGCTTGCTCTATTTCCCATAGGACTGGGATATGCATTCCACCAGGACAAGGCATCGTCAGTTAAAGTACCAGTAGCAAATGTTACTTTATTCTCTTCGGCACATCTGCTACGGGAGAATACTGATTCGGTTCGTTCAAACCAGCGAATAAGGCCTACTGCTCCTTCCGTACCATTAAAGTAGAAAGGTTGACAACTGATAAACTCTTTGTAGTTTCCCGTTTTTACTACAGGAGTTCCAGTAGGACCGGTGTTCCTGTCGGGATTACTAGCACTTGCCATTGTCGCGGCTTGACCTTCTAGAGCAAGGTTTGTCCTAATCAGCAACTACTTTCTTTATGGAATCTGAGGTCATAGCTGGTGGCTTACGTTGTTGTTACTCTTTTTGGTGGTATTCTACAATAAAAGATAACACGTTAATAAGAATGATATCACAAGTATAATGCTTGTTCTTCTTTAAATTGTATTAAAGAGAATGTTATTCTGAAATACTTAAAGAATTAATGCTTACATTTAAGCATGTTTTAACATTGGTGATAATCTATGGTTATGGTAATGATGATGACTCATATATATGGGTATCCTTATATAATACCAGCATTAATGCTCGAGGGAGTAAATGAGAAATCAAGAAGTACGTGATAATCAGAGTGGTCAATATTTATATAACTGATTGTTATAAGGTAAATAGTAAGACGTCATAAGATAGACGTAAGAGGGTAAAATCATAGCCAAGTGTTAAATACTCATTATCCATGTAATAGTAGTAGAGATGCAAAAGAAAGCTTATAAGGGATCAGGGAGCATGCGCGCATAGATATCGGATAAAACAAGAGGAGAGAGAGACTCTAAATTTTGAAAAGTAGTCATAGTCTAGGTTTTGAAAACGACCCAGTTCTCTATGACTTCAGCTCTGATACCAATCGGTCACCCCCCCTAAAATTCAAAACGCAACAGAAAGGCAACATGGGGGTGAGACTTCAAGGCACAAAGTACAAGTCATAGAAAACAACCTCAAAATGAGACGTTTTAAATTACATTTCAAAATGTTTCACATTCAATACATTAAAAACATCAGAGTTTGCAAATAAGTCCCAACAGTTTTAATAAAACATAATGTTTTCTAAAATTTAAGTTTTGTCGTATGTATAAAAATGTAGAGTCTCTAAGAAAATATCCGTGCGGCTTCCCTCCGAGCAATATACTTGAAAAACCTAAGATAAAACATGCTAAAAAGTCAACAAAAATTGTTAAGTGAATTCATAGGTTTTAATCATAAAACAATGATTAAGTAAATCGAGTAATGTTATTGTAATCAAAAAGTTTAGTGGACCATAAGATTCTAAGGAAATAGTAGACTAATGAAACAAATTCAAAAGTCAAAACAGTATATTATTGCATCTAAGCTCATGGTACTTAAAATGACATTATATATCAATAATGATATATAGGATAATAATGGCCTCGTGTAGGTAATTGCCATATACCTAGAGTTACAAATATAGTGCGTTTGGTTACCTATCTGGCTAACACAAACGAGATTCATCAATCCCGATAAGCCTATCCATAATATTCGCGTTCATACACAAGTGATTAATGGTCCATGATGTGGGGGAACTTATGGCATGATGGGACTTAGACACAAACAAAAATATATTTAGGAAAGCATACAGTTTAAAAGAACTTGCGTCCAAAAGTAAAATGTAACACCCCCATTTTTACATATAGCAGCGGAAGCTAATCTGGGATATTACTTCAAATGTACAACAGTCATAATCATAGAAAACGAATCAAAAAGAGTCGTTTTGAAAATAAAGTTATCATTCATTTATTTCATCAGAGTTTGTACAAAGAGAGGTCCCAAAATCTAAAATACAACATTTGAATGATAATGGTTTATCCATCTTCATGTCCTCGCCACTCCGTGCCATTAGTTACCTGAGATAAAACATGCTAAAAAGTCAACACAAAGGTTGAGTGAAATCCATAGGTTTAGGTAATATAATTTGAATGCAAATGAGATATTTGGGTTACGTTGATATACACCCAGTATTGAAAACATATTTATTATTGCCATTAGCTCATGAATCCGAAGCCTTGGGATATGTTTGATACGTTATAGCCCTGCGGATTCCTTTGCCAAAACATCCGCGTGATTTCTAATGATGTGCAATTGGTTATCGTAATTGGATACTAACTGTGTACACCAACGGAGAATGCCCAACCCATATAAGATCTATTACATATTCCGCTTACTACGGAGAAAGTAATTAACGGCATGATTATGGGGACTTAAAGGCAAAGCAGTTACTTAGGCAATAGTAAATTGAAATAGCATACAAAAATAATTGCATTCATGTTTATAGCATGTATCCCCCTCGCGGGTTTATAAAACATTTGAAATATTGAAATGCGAGGCTATGAACTCACCTGAACAGTTATAGGGAAATTGATAGCAATGTATATGAAATGAATAGTAACGGCTTCGTCACGGGCAACCTGGGGTAATATATGTCAAGTCTTAGTTTGATTGAATATGTAAGATTTTACATCGATGTCGGTTTTGATATTAAAATTATCATAACACCGTTCGGGCCATCATAATTCAGAAGTCATTACATAAACGGTCTTGCGGAGCTAGGCACTTTAAATCGAAACCCCAACAACTCAGTCAGTACAACGTGATTCCAAATGAAACTCCTTAATATAAGCCCCCTAGATGTGTATGATATGAATCCGGGACATGATTTTTGAAAGCACATTGATGGTGAATGATATGATAGTTATAACATAAGTAGTTTTAAGCATTTTATTCAATATCTGGAAATGTTAAACACGTCAAGCGTTAATTAAAGTTATGTCTGGTAATGTTTTGAATGTGTTTTTATACTTTTTCAAAATGTTACATTTTAGACCCTGGGGTTTGGAAAATTGCAAATAGACCCCCAGGGTTTGGAAAATTGCACATAGACCCCTAGGGTTTGCATTTTTACGACTTTGGTCCTTCAACTTTTATTGATATACAGATATACCAAGTAAACCTTGGACTTTGAAAAGTGACATAATAGATCCCTATAGTTATAACTTTAATAAAATGACATATTCAGCCCCTTTAATTTCAGAAAGTTACGATATATACCCCTTGCATTGATAATATTTACAAAACATGTCCAAATTGCCATGCAAGCTTATTTTAACATTTCAATAGACATTTATAAGTTATAATAAACTAAAATATGAAGATTTAACATAACAAAAGTTTAATTTAACGATTCGTTAAGCTAAAAGGTAAAACGGGTCAAATTAGGGTTTAAAAATGAAAACGCGAGGGTTTTAAGGTCAAATTCTTTCATGACTTATCAAAGAACTTATTTTAACATTATATAAGTCTATTAGGATAGATTATAACAATAGTTTACAAGTTTAACCCATAGTTTAAGTAAAAACATGAAATTAGGGTTTCGGGTGTACGGTTTTGGATCAAAAAGGCATAACACTTAGGTTTTTGAGTTCAAAGCTTTATATTATGATTTTATCAAGATCATTATAACATTACACGAGCAGATTATAAGTTTAGAGAACCTGGTTTGAGCTTATGGCTTAGGAATGGGTTGAGTAACGACTCTCGGGCTTCGTTTTCTTCAAGGCTTCGCTTCTTGAACGTCTTTTATGATCCTAGGATCATATGGGAGCAAAGGATTGCTGCCTTAAGGGTTATAGTAAGAAGATGGGGGGTGCGAGTTTGAATGAACACATAGGAGTCCTATTTATACCCATTTGAAGGTATAATAAGTAAGCAGGTTTCATGATCTAGTCTTGACACATAGAGGGTCTAGTTAGGGAGGTGTTAAAGCTATAAAATGATGTGTGGAAGTCTAGGAAACTAGCTTTGGTGAGGTGGTTGTCCATTTTGATGCCGCGGCTGAAGTAAGCAAAAAGAGAGGCCATGTGCTCTCATATTTGACCAAGAGATGGTCTAAGTAGCTGGGTAAGCAGCTTGAGGGTTTCTAGAAGAGGTTTACATAAGTTATTTGCACTTGGAATGGTTTGAAATGGGTCAAAATTGATGGTGAAGGGGTTCAGGCTGTTTTGGGGTTCGACTAGGGTTTCACAAGTTTTCAAGCTTTTATTTCGTGTGTACTTGATTAAGGATAGTTAATATATGTAGCCAAGGTCTGATATAGGAAGGATTAACAAAGATTAGCACATGGTTTGGGTAAAAACGGATTAGAATTGAAGAAATGAGGTCATAAGTTTGATGAGGGCACGTTTAGGGTTTTCTTGACTTTCTTGGCTTATATTTTGCATACTCTTGATTAGGAATGATAGAATATAAATCCTAGGGCTTATATAAAGTATTATTAATGAAGTTTGGTCGTTGGTTTAAGTTAAAATAGGTTGAAATTAAAAGAATAAGCCTGTATCTGGAATTAATGGGCTCGTAAAATACTTTTGGGTTTTCCTAGCTTTATTTTGTAATTCTTGTACATTGTTAAGAAAAAAAGATGTTAATGATAATAAAGGTATTTTAAAACTCATTTATGGGTTACAATGACTCTTGGTTGGGGTTACTGAGAATGAGATGGTCTGAAAATGAGTAAACGGGTCAAAATTACAATTAGGGTACAATTAGGGTTTTTTGGATTCGTTTCTGGATAATTGATGTAGAATATGATGACATGAGATGGATTATGATGATTATGTTGTAATTTTCTTTATTATAACTTATTTAAGAGTTGTTTTAAGGTTTACAATGGTAAAAATCAAGAACGGGTCATGGATTTAGAAACTAAGCTTGGTTTTAAGGGTTTTGGTTTTTAATAGGGGTTTGAATGCAAACAAGAGGTATGAAAGCTATGAGATAGAATATTATGTATATACATTATAGAATGAGGTGTAGTAGCTTGAAACATAAGGATGGTGAAGAAATTAGAATGAAAAGGAATTAAAAACGGCCATTTTAGAGATCAAGCTTAATGACTATACATGGAGCTTTAGAGATTTTACGTTTAAGTTGAAGAGATTTTATATTTCAAATGAGATGTTATATTGCTTGTACATATGCTTTAGTATCTTATGCATTCACTTTAGATGTTAATCCTTCATGGAATTAGGGTTTAGAGATATCCGATAATGGTTTAAAGCCCGTTTTGATATGATGTTGCAAATGGTACATTATAGGAATAATGTACTTTGTAAAAATGATATTATGATATTGACTTGACATATATGAAGATAAGATTGCCATAGATAGGTTGCCTGAGCCCGTTAACTTTAGTTATGCAAGAAATGTTGCATATTAAGATATTGGCAAAGTAAGTAATGTAATGTAATAAAGCGAAAAATTTCCCTGAAAAAGGTGAGTTCATATATAACTGATAGATTGTACATCATCTAACTTAATAGATGGATATTTACATTTATGAAAATTGCGGGTTGTTATATGGATACGGCGTATAGGATGTCAGAATCAGTTTCTTCATATTTTTTCGTTTAAGCTCCAGAATGCGTGCCTTTTAGCTAATCTTCACCAAGTACTCCATAATTATTGCAATTCTCAAATACAAATGATTAAGTAACAATTCTTTACAATAGTTATACAAAATGGGTTATTTGCATGGGATAAATGATGTTATATAAGTAATTCCTATTTGATGTCATTGGGATTAATGAATGATTAGGGAATGCTTATGTGAGAAGTGAGGTGTAGGTGATATTTGAGAAAAACATGTAGAAGTATGAGAGTTTGTTAAACATTTGTATAGAAAAAGGTAGGAAGGATCAAAGTCAGATTAACCTTTAATTACCACAAATTCAATTAGTTATCTAGACTTTAATCCATGATTATCAATAATGGAATTGAACACTAATTATCTTGATGAAAACAAACTAGTTGCTTTACATCTCAAGTAAAGCATATCATATAACAGGAAATGATGTTTTTATGCAAAGTGACCTTTGACTTAGTTTGACCAATAAGGGAGTGAAACCCGTTACAGGATTACGAACAACGTAAATCTGGATTAAGGTCAAATGAATATTTTTTTGATGGTATGTTGAAAGTATATTGATGAGTCGTTGTGTGTGTATATTTTTAGGATTCAAGTTTTAAATTTATATATTGCTGACTTAACCAAAAACAACACTTTAACGGGCAGTGTACCTGATCGGTAGTAGTTTCGCGGTAAGTAGGGTGTCAAACACTTGAAGCGAGGTTAAATCTCTCAATTTATTTATATTTTGGTTATCTAATCTAAGTCAAACCTATGCTAATCCTATGTTAGTTCGTAATCCTAATTCTAAAAGGAAACGTGGTTTTTCAGCAAGAGACTGGCACGGGTTTGGTTGGTGACTACAATCAATTCAAGACACTTTAACCCACGCAAGCAAATTAACAGAAGATAAAAGATCGTCGAGCTTATGATAGAAAATTGAATTAGCCCCCCAAAAAAATCCCCCCCATTAATCCGATTAGAAGTTGGTTTGTTTTACTCAGTGCAGTTTGTTGAATGATTACTTATCTCGAAAAGGCATATCATTCTTAGACTTAGGCGGGACTTCATCCTAAGACCTAGACATATTAATTTTGTCACAATTAAAGCATCCACATAAAGCATCCTTATTTCCGATTATAATCTATCTTAAGGATTAAAGCAATGGTGATCTTGTTAAACCTTAGCTCATAGAGACTTTACCCACTTTCTGCTTAATGACAATTTATACTCCAAGTAGTCCCACTTGTCAAACTATCCATGGGAATTAGACATTATTTGTTTGAAATTATCTAGATTCAACCTACTATTTTAACATGTTCAATAAACCAAAGCAATTTCTGGTTAACGTATGTTAAGCCAGAAGCGTACCTTAGCACGATTTTAGAGGACAATATTTGTGATCCCGATGATTCTAGATGAATACCTCACTTATATGGAGATTTATACCCAGCAACTATGATTTTACCTTTGTCCATATCACTAGATCCATTTGAATGATAAGTCGCATACAAAGCACGTAAACAAGTCTAAAACTGATAAACAATAAAACAAGCATACCACCGATAAATAAGAAATCAAATATAACAAAACCAAACATTCAGAAATCTTCATATAATGGCTAATACCAGAAGTTATTATCCTTCAAACATCATAATGAAATACAACAGGAAATTTTATATAGCCAAGGTAAACTATCGATTAAATAAATGAACCAAAACTTAACTAAGACAAAAGTATAAGAATTACAATTTTGTCTTCTTGGAGTTAAATGCATTGCAAGACCTCTTCTCTCTTTTTCACCTCTGAAAATCAACTTTTGTGGTTTAGTTATCCGAGAATAAGTTTAGCACACATAAATACTTGTTTTTGAGTTTTTCTATTTATACTGTCTGGAAGTCGGTTCGATACGGCATATCCAAGGGATTAGATATGGCAGAGTTAGTGGTATACTTGGAGTAGGGACCAACGTTTGATATCTTCCAGAATATTTTAATCCCATATAGCTTGAATACTGCTTCTTGCCTATCCTAGATACGGTGTATGGAACTTCTTTCCTTCGTGGTCTTTGGTGAGTGCAGGCACAGATACGCCATATCTTCCTTGATGGATACGGCGTATTGGTTGTTAGAATAGTAATCTTCAAAATATCTTCGTTTAAGCTCCAGAATGCGTGCCTTTTGCTAATATTCACCAAGTACTCCATAATTACTGCAATTCTCAAATATAAACGATTAAGTTACAATTTTTTGCAATAATTATACAAAATGGGTTAATAACATGGGATAAATGATGCTATAAAATAGACGTTATTTGATGTCATCAAATATCCCCCCACTTGAATCCTACTTGTCCTCAAGTAGCCTTTAGAAGTTTATAAAATGTATCCCTAAGGATATTTTCCGTTAAAGCATTTATTTGATCTATTACAAGTACACAACCAAACACCTCATGAAATAGGAAGATGAAAACACTCAAATCACTCAACTAATCTATGTGGTAACATGTAACTAATTCGCTCAATTGCTCGGTCGTGACGAGTATTCTATAATAAGCTTGGCAAGGATACACATCTCCACCGCTAAAGCTAAGGAGTAACAAGTTTATAAAGGTAAATATGGGTTTGTATGATAAGGCTTAGGGTTGATTACTCTAACTAATCTTTATCCATACCAATATTCCAGGAGGGTGACAAAGACCACACATACACACCTGTAACAACGGGATAGACACATGTGACTACTTAATCCCACCTCGCCTAAGCTAAAGAGTAGGAATAGTAGAGTAATATAGGGTATGGATCTTCTAACTTTCACCAATAGTAATAAACCAATAAGGCAGCTGAGACATGCATACATGGCCGTAACGACGGAATAGACATGCACGCTCGATCACATCCTTATTCGCGTAAAACCCATGGTTAATGATTAGGACAGGGAAATAAATTGTTGTTAAATAAAAGTTACGAAACAAATAGATTAAGTCTAAAATACAAGCTGCTAGACAGGTTTTCCCGACCATTACCATGATAAAGACACAACTATTTACAACGTCTTGATCATAGATCAAAAACAACAACCTAAGTTGGCGTTCCCTTAATGGTCAAGTTCCCAATCATCCCATACTTTACATACTTTACATACTTCCCAATCGTCCACTTTATACAATACTCTACATCGTCGATTTGTATCAACGAATAATCGATCCTTTGTGTAATTCCTTCAGTAGTTGCGAAACGATTATCTTTAAACTTTCTTTCTCTTTTTTGTTGCAATTTTTCTAATTTTTTCAAATTTTTTTTGCTAACATTATAATATGAAACTCGGTGCAGTTTCACTATCTTCACGATCATAATAATTCCGGATAATTCATTCGATAATTCTTCATTCTTCGGACGTACCATTAATTGCGATGCTAGTAAAATTACATGAGTTTTGACTATAATATACATTCCTATTTTCGATATGCAAATTTCTTCCAACCATACCAAAGATAGAAACTTTTGACACAAGACTTAGGAAATACAAACTTTACACTTTAAGCAACTAGCAACAGTAAAATAAACTTAATCTAACAGCGTAGGCTAAGGTGTAAAGGTGTGTAACGAAATAAATAATTGGTGTAGTTCCTAAAGGATTAGCTCTATGGGTTGTTCTAGGGTTATCTTACTCTTAAAATGAGAGTTAACAAAGGGTTTATACGGGGGTTAACTAACCAATATAGTTAGTTAATAAGCAACACGTAAAGGCGTTTTAGGTGAAATCCTAAAATTTACCAATTTAAACAAGTTACTCCATCTAAATCCATAGTACTTATCACTGCGGTCTCGAATAGATATACAAAGCCAAGTTCTAAAGTCTACAACATCACCGGCACACTCATATTTTATAGAATTTGGGTAAACATTTGGAAACGGATAAGGTTAAATCCTTATAATATCTAACAAGGGTTATTGTGTGCGGGTTATGTATCAAGTAATTTCACAAAAGTATGCTTGAAATTTTTTTAAATTTGAGCATAATTTAAGCATTTTAGTTTGAAAATTAGGACAAGTAAACATTCTAATTCCATCCCCCACTTGAATTATACAACGTCCTCGTTATATATATAAAACATTAAATACGGGAATTAAAAAGAATTAGAATGAGAAACTCCCCTGATATTTGCTTGGTAGATTCTCCATGTTGAGTTTATTAGTAAGATTGTGTTGAACAACCGCCTTGAAGTTTCAAGACTCCAACACTTCAAGATCTCCAGATTTGTAAATTCTCCACCAATATTCGATGATATTTCTTTCACGAGATCCTGTATAAAACATAAGAAAAAAATGTGTATTCTTATCTTGGTACCTACGCTTAATTTAAACTAAACTAAACAAACTAAATACAGGTCAGTTATGGTGAATACGCCGCCGTATCATGTGCATGAATACGCCGTATTTCCAGAACTGACAATAATGTTTTTAAAGTGCATAAAAAGTAAAGACTGATAACGTCCAGACGATCAATACGCCGTATGGTATGGAGCTGATACACCGTATTGATGTCTGGGAAGACAGACTCGATAAAAATAACAATCCGGTTTGTCTCCTTGGAAGCACTTTTGTTTACAGCGAAGTCTTTAAGTTAGACTTTTCTTCAGCTTCCACTTTATTATTTGGTGCGCGGCACCTTCCATCCGTTGTTCTTTTTTTGAAAAATATCCTGGTAGATTTTGGACATATTATCTTCGTTTCTCTCCCAAATATCATATTCACATCTTCTTATAGCAATATATTCTTCATTGGTTCCAAGCGAGTACTGAATAGCTTCAAACTTTTCTACTTTACACATTCTTTTGTTAGGTTGCTCATCAATGAATTCGGATGTATTGCTATATTTGCGCTTCGTCTGACTTTGTTCATCTTTCTTTTCAGTGTCGCATTTTTTGCGTGTTATCAGATAAGGCTTGAAGAACGAGACAATAGCAGTATTGTTATTACCCAAGATTCTGTCATTCATTCATCTCTTATTCCAACTCTTATTCATCTAAGCATGGAACAATACCTTTTTAGTTCTTCCATCTATTTTCATATGTTTATCAAATGATGTATTTATTTGCGATATGAATTCAAGTGGATCTATCCCCTAGTTATCTCCTTCGTCCAACATTTCTTTTTCTCCATCGTATGATTCGGGATAAAATTTATAGAAAAATTTGTCAACAAGTTCTTCCCAAACGGTGATTTTTCCTTCCCCCTTGTTTATCCACCATTGTCGTGCGTCATCAGCTAGTGAGAGAGGAAAGACTTTCATTCGTAGTTGATGGGAATCCACACCAGGAATGTAGATTAAATCAATCATTTTAAGCACATTAGCAATGTGGTCTATCACGTCTTCATCAATCCATCCGTGGTATGCATTCATATATGAATAAATCATCATCCATTCCGCTTAATTGATTGAATTCATTGTTGAAAACTTCAAGTGATGTATCGCAAGTGAGCGAAACATCTTTGACCATAAGATCCTCAAGTTTCTCGAACTCTCTTTTGATTACCTTTGTCATTCTTAACTGAAAAATAACCAGAAAATTATCAGTAGAACCAGCGGGAAAAAGGTGTTAGAAAAAAATTTAAGCTTTAAGTTCGAGAGTGGAAAAGAACTGTATCAGATGATCGATACGCCGTATTCAACAGAAGTAAATACGCCGTATTAATCAGTTGAATGAATACGCTGTATTGGACAAAAAGTTGGATACGCCGTATCCAATGGAAGTGGATACGCCATATCGAGTTATCGACCAGAACAGTGTATTAGCAAAACAATTAAATTAAACAATAAAATATACAAGCAAACAATTAAACTAACAAATATACAAAAATATACAGAATATACAAGAATATACACTAATCTAATTTACACTACTCCTACTGGTTAGATCTAATGCAAAAAACCAAAATATAAAAAATAAAATCAAGATTAATTTTCACTCCCCGACAACGGCCTCAAAAACTTGATGTGTCGTTGTGTGGTGTATAATTTTATGATTCAAGTTTTAAATTTATATTTGAAAAAATTACATGTTTCGTCCCTATGGTTTATACCAAACATCAAGTTTCGTCCCTATTTCATTTTAATTACACTGGGCGTCCCTAATTTTGAAACTTGTAACGCTGGCCGTCCCTATTTTGGATGGTCGTTAACTTTTTTCGTTAAGTCGGACTAAACTTGTAATTTTTTTCCTTTGTTTAAAATAAAATAAAAAATTTATGTTATTATATGTAAAGAATTTTAAAAAATTTTACAAAATTTTTAAATTTTTTTTGTACTTTTATAAATCTTAATTTAAAAAAAATGAAAATTTTTTCGTACTTTTTAAATAAAAAATAATAATTTACGTTGTTATTCGTTAAAAAATTTAAAAAATTAAAAAAATCGTACTTTTTAAAATCTAAATTTTTTAAAATTAATTTAAATCTTTATTCGTACTTTTTATATTTAAAAAAAATTAGGTATTTAAATTTTTTTTCGTACATTTCTAAATTTAACAAAAAAATTATTTTTTTAAAAGTTAAGAAAAAATAATTTTAAATATTTTTACTTCGAACTTTTTTAACTTTTTTTCTTAACTTTTAAAAAAAATTAATTTTAAATTTACTTTTTTTTAAATTAAGATTTTAGAAAGTATGAAAAAAAAATTAATTTTTTGTAAAAAATTTTAAATTTTTTACGAAAAATAACGTAGTTTTTTTTAAATATAAAAATTACGAAAAAAGATTTAAATTTTTTCAAAAAATTTAAGATTTTACAAAGTAAAAAAAAAATTTTAAGAATTTGTAAAAAAAATTTAATTTGGAGATGAGTTTATAAAAAATTTTTCCAAATCATAAATTGTTACGAAATAATGATTTAAATTTTTTTTAAATATCAAGATTTTAAAAAGTAGGAAAATTTTTAAAAAAAAAAAAAAATAAATTACGAAATAAACAACGTAAAGTTTTTTAAAAAAAATTAATTTAAAAAAAAATTAGATTTATAAAAGTACGAATTTTTTTAAAAATTTAGTAAAAATTTATTAAATTCTTTACCTATAATAACATAAAAACATTTTTTTAATTTAAAACGAACGAAAAAAATTACAAGTTTAGTCCCTATAATGGAAAAGACCAAAATGCCCTCACAAATATTAGACTTAACGAAAAAAGTTAACGACCATCCAAAATAGGGACGGACAGCGTTACAAGTATCAAAATTAAGGACGCCTAGTGTAATTAAAATGAAATAGGGACGAAACTTGATGTTTGGTATAAACCATAGGGACGAAACATGTAATTTTTTCTTTATATTTTACTGAATTAACCAAAAACAACACTTTAACAGGTAGTGTACCCGGTCGATGGTAGATTCGTGGTAAGTAGGGTGTCAAACACTTGAAGCGAGGTTAAATCTCTCAATTTATTAATATTTTGGTTATCTAATCAAAATTAATTCTAATCTAAGTCAAACCTATGCTAATCCTATGTTAGTTCTAATCCTAATTCTAACAGGTAAAATGGGGGGTTTCAGCCTAAGAGACTGGCACGGGTTTGGTGGTGACTACAATTAATTCAAGACACTTTAACCTGCATAAGCAAATTAACCGAAGATAAAAGGGCGGTCAAGCCTTATGATAGAAAATTGTATTAGCCATCATTAATCAGATTAGAAGTTGGTTTGTTTATTCAGTGCAATTATTACTTATCTCAATGTTGTATAACATTCTTAGACTTAGACGGGACTTCTTCCTAAGACATAGACACATTAATTCTGTCACAATTAAAGCATCCGCATAAAGCATCCTTATTTGCTGATTATAATCTATCTTAGGGATTAAAGCAAAGCTCATAGAGACTTTACCCACTTACTGCTTAACGCCGATTTATACACTAGTAGTCCACTAATCAAGTCTTAACCAATTAATTAGAATGTACTTGTTGATCCCAAGGGTCACCTACTGGTCCAACTAAGCTCACAATCTAAAGGCAAAGATAGGTCGTTAATTGTGATCCTATTGGTCTAGATGTATAAATTACTATATGGAGAGCTATCCCGGCATCTAGGTTACTTGGTCTATATCACTACATCCAGTTGAATGATAGGTCGCATATTAAAGCACATAAACAAGTATAAATTGATAAACATAAACAAGCATACAATGATAAATTAAGCAATCGAGATATAAACAAACCAAACATTCAGATCTTCATAATAATGGCTAATACCTGAAGGTATTAGCTTTCAAACATCATAATTAATACAAGAGTAATGATCTAGCCAAGGTAAACTAACCAAGTTAACGAATGATACCAAAAACTGAACGATTACAAAAGTATAAGAAATTACACGTTGTCTCCTATGGATTGGAATGCGTTGCAAGACCTCTTCTGCTCTTTTTCTCCACTGAAAATCGACTTTTGTGGTTTAGGTATCGAGAATATGATTTAGCACACTTAAAACTCGTTTTTGAGTTTTTTATTTATAAGGTCTGGAGTCGGTTCGATACGGCGTATCCAATGTCTTGGATACGGCGTATTGGGGGTTTCTTAGAGTAGAGACCACGTTTGATATCTTTTAGAATATTCACATACTATATCTCCAATACAGCGTATTGGTCTTCTCTGGATACGGCGTATTGATCATGTTTCCTTCGTGGTCTTTGGTGAGTGTAGGAACGGATACGCCGTATCTTCCTTGATGGATACGGCGTATGGTTGTCTGAACAGTAATCTTCAAAATATCTTCGTTTAAGCTACAGAATGCGCGCCTTTTGCTAATATTCACTAAGTACTCCGTAATTACTGCAATTCTCAAATACAAACGATTAAGTAATAATTCTTTGAAATAATTATACAAAGAGGGTTAATTACATGGGATAAATGATTCTATAAAATAGATGTTATTTGATTTCATCAAATATCCCCCCACTTGAATCCTACTTGTCCTTAAATAGGCTTTAGAAGTTTACAAAAATGTATCCCTAAGGATATTTTCCGTTAAAGCATTTATTTGATCTATTACAAGTACACAACCAAACACCTTACGAAATAGGAAGATGAAAACACTCAAATCACTCAACTAATCTATGTGGTAACACATAACTAATTCGCTCAATTGCTTGGTCGTGACGAGTATTCTATCATAAGCTTGGCAAGGATAGACATCTCCACCGCTAAAGCTAAGGACTAACATGTTTATAAAGGTAAAATGGGTTTTTATGATAAGGCTTAGGGTTGATTACTCTAACTAATCTTTATCGATACCAATATTCTAGGAGGGCGACAAAGACCACACATACACACTTGTAACGACGGGATAGACACATGTGACTGCTCACTCCAACCTCGAATAAGTTAAAGAGTAGGAATAGTAGAGTAATATAGGGTATGTACCTTCTAACTTTCACCAATAGTAATAAACCAACAAGGCAGCTGAGACATGCATACATGGCCGTAACGACGGAATAGACATGCATGCTCGATCACATCCTTATTCGCGTAAAACCTATGGTTAATGATTAGGAAAGAGAAGTAAATTGTTGTTAAATAAAAATTACAAAACAAATAGATTAAGTTTAAAATACAAGTTGCTAGACACTTTTTCCCGACCGTTACCATGATAAAGACACAACTATTTACAACATCTTGATCATAGATCAAAAACAACAACCTAAGTTGGCGTTCCTGTAACGATCAACTTCCCAATTATCCTATACTTTACAAGGCAAGTGGCGATATCTTCCACTTTATACAATGCTCTACATCGTTGATTTTTATCAACGAATAATCGATCCTTCGTGTAATTCCTTCGGTAGTTGCGAAACGAATATCTTCAAACTTTCCTTCTCTTTGTTGTTGCAATTTTTCTATTTTTTTTTTTGCTAACACTATACTACGACACACGGTGTAATTTCACCATCTTCACGATCATAATAATTCTGGATAATTCCTTCGATACCTTCATTCTTTGGACGTACCATTAATTTTGATGGTAGTAAAAATACATGAGTTTTGACTATAATATACATTCTCATTTGCGATGTGCAAATTCTTCCAACCGTACCAAAGATAGAAAATTTTGACACAAGACTCGGGAAATAAAAACTTTACACTTTTAAGCAACTAGCAACTGTAAAATAAACTTAATCTAACAGGGTCAGCTAAGGTGTAAAGGTGTAACTAAACAAATAATTGGTGTATTTCCTAAAGGATTGGCTCTACGGGTTATTCTAGGGGTATCTTACTCTGAAAGTGCGAGTAAACAAAGGGTTTATACGGGGGTTAACTAACCGGTGTAGTTAGTTAATAAGCAACATGTAAAGGCTTTTTAGGTATAATCCTAAAATTTTACCAATTTAAATAAGTTACTCCATCTAAATCCATAGTACTCGTCATTGCGGTCTCGAATAGATATACCGAGCCAAGTTTTAAAGTCTACTACATCACCGGCACACTTATATTTTTTGGAATTTTGGTAAACATTTAAAAACAGATAAGGTTAAATCCTCATAATATCTAATAAGGGTTATTATGTGTGGGTTATGTATCAAGTAATTTCACAAAATGCTTGAAATTTTTTTAAATTTGAGCATAATTTAAGCATTTTAGTGTAAAAAATAGGACAAGTATGATTCTAATTCCATCCCCCACTTGAATTATAAAACGTCCTCGTTGTATAGATAAAACATTAAAAACGGGAATTAAAAATAATTAGAATGAGAAACTCTCCTGATATTTGCTCGGTAGATTCTCCATGTAGGTATATTGAGGAAGATTGTGTGTTGAATAGCTGTCTTGAAGTTTCAAGACTCCAACACTTCAAGATCTCCAGATTTGTAAATTCTCCATCAATATTCGTCGATATTTCTTTCACGAGGTCTTATGTAAAATATAGGAAAAATGAGCATTCCTATCTTGGTATCTACGGTTAATTTAAACTAAACTAAACAAACTAAATACGAGTCCATCTGGTGAATACGTCGTATCATGTGCATAAATACGCCGTATTGCCAGAACTGACAATAATGTTTTTAAAGTGCATAAAAAGTAAAGACTAATAACGTTCAGACAATCAATACGCCGTATGGTATGGAGCGGATACGTCGTATTGATGTCTGGGAAGACAGACTCGATAAAATTAAATAACATTCCGGGTTGTCTCTCGGGAAGTACTTTTGTTTACAGCAAAGTCTTTAAGTTAGACTTTTCTTCAGTGTCACTTCACATTGTATCTTCTTCGAATTCCACCACTTCTTTATCTTCCGTATCAATATGTCTCTCGTGGTACTTTTTTAACCTTTGTCCATTTACCTTGAAGCTGATTCTGTTTTTATCTATGATTTCCATGGTCCCATATGGATACACAGTTTTTAGCACATTTGGATCGTACCACCTTGATTTGAGCTTACCCAGATTCATCTTGAATCTAGAGTTAAATAGCAATACCATGTCTCCTACTTTGAAATCTTTATCTCCTCGAAGCCTAGAGTCATGCCATTTCTTAGTTCTTTCCTTGTAGATTCGGGTGTTCTCGCATGCACCATCTCTTAATTCTATCAATTCGTTAAGTTCAATGAAATGGTTTTTTGCTGCTACTGTGAGATCCATATTACATTGTTTTAGCACCCAATATGCTTTATGTTCGATCTCTACAGGCAAGTGACAAGATTTTCCATAAACCAATCTAAAGGGGGTGCATTATGTGGGCGTTTTGTAGGCGGTTCTGAATGCCCATAATGCATCGTCTAGCTTTTTGGACCAATTCTTTGGGTTATATCCAACTAATCTTTCCAAGATACATTTAATAGCTCTATTGGTCACTTCAGTTTGCCCATTAGTTTGAGGCTGATATGCTATTGACATTATGGGTTACTTCGTACTTTTGTAAGGCTTTTTATAATTGAGAGTTACAAAAATATGTCCCCCGATCACTAATTAATGCTTTAGGAACACCAAATTTTGCAAATAACCTTCTTAAGAATTTAATTACAACGTGATCATCGTTCATAGGAAGTGCTTGAGCTTCAACCCATTTTGATACGTAATCAACCGCCACTAAGATGTATTTATTACCCTTCGAGTTGGGAAAAGGTCCCATAAAGTCTAGCCCCCATACGTCAAATACATCACATACCTGAATATTGTTCTAAGGCATCTCACTTCTTGATAATATGTTTCCTGATCTCTGACATGCATCACATCTCATCACGTAATATTTAGCATTTTTAAAGATACTAGGCCAAAAGAATCCAGATTTGTAAACTTTCCTTTCAGTCACTAACGCACTATGATGACCCCCAGTTGGTCCAGAATGACAATGTGCCAAAATTTTAAAGATCTCGTTTCCAGCAACGCATCGTCTCATTACATTGTCCAGGCATAGTTTGAATGCATACGATTCATCCCAAAAATAATTCTTCACTTGAGAGAAAAAATTTCTTTTTTCAGGTGTCCAATTCGGAGGCATAATTTTTCCAACAAGATAATTAACATAATCAGCATACCATGGTTCATCGTTATTAATCTCGGTTTTTAATGCCATAAAATGTTTGTCAAGAAATTCATCAGCGATTTCCTCTTCCGTGAATGTTCCTAAATCTGGGTTCTCAAGTCTCAACAAATGATCCGCAGCTAAGTCAGCCCCTCTTTTATTCTTAATCTCGATGTTAAACCCTTGAATAAGTAGAACTCAACTTATGAGCCTTGGTTTAGAGTCATGTTTACTAAATAAATACTTCAAAGCAGAATGATTAGTGAAGAAAATAGTTTTTGATAAGACAAGATAGGGATGAAACTTATCAAAAGAGAAAACAACTGCGAGAAGTTCTTTTTTAGTGGTGGTGTAATGTTCTTGGGCATTATTCAGAGTTTTGCTGGTGTAATAGATTGGTTTAAATTTCTCATCTATCCTTTGTCCTAGAACGGCTCCAACAGCGAAGTCACTAGCGTCACACATCAATTCGAAGGGTTCATTCGAATCGGGCGAAATTATGATAGGCGCGGTGGTTAATTTTTCTTTCAAAATATTAAACATTTTTTTTGCAATCATTAGAAAATCAAATTTCGCGTATTTCATCAAAAGTTTGGTCATCGATTTAGAAATCAAGGAAAAGTCTTTTATGAATCTTCGATAAAATCCAGCATGTCCCAGAAAACTTCTAACTCCTTTTACGTTTGTTAGGTATGGCAACTTAGCTATCACATCGATTTTAGCTCTATCAACCTCAATTTCGGCTACCAAAATTTTATGTCCGAAAACAATTCCTTCTTTTACCATAAAATGACATTCCTCCTAATTAAGCACTAGGTTGGTTTCTTCATATCTAGCAAGCATTCTATCTAAATTAGCTAGACAACAATCAAAAGAGTTACCGAATACCGAGAAGTCGTCCATGAATACTTCTATAAAGTCTTCCACTATGTCGTGGAAAATTGCCGTCATGCATCTTTGAAAGGTAGCTGGTGCTTTGCATAACCCATACGACATCCTTCGGTAAGCAAAAGTCCCATAAGGACAAGTGAATGTTGTCTTTTCTTGATCCTCGGGTGCGATTGGATTTGGAAGAATCCTGAAAATCCATCAAGAAAACAGTAATATTCATTCCCACATAAACGCTCTAACATCTAATCAATAAAGGGAAGAGGGAAGTGATCCTTTCGAGTTGCATCATTAAGTTTACGATAATCGATGCATACTCGCCATCCTATAACCGTGCGAGAGGGAATTAATTCATTATTATCGTTCAGAACCACAGTCATTCCTCCTTTGTTTGGCACAACGTGAATAGGACTAACCCATGAACTATCTGAGATTGGATAAATAAGCCCGGAATCAAGTAGCTTAACTATCTCATTTTTGACCACATCTTGCACTTTTGGATTTAAACGCCTTTGGGGTTGAATGACCGGTTTGAACTCATCCTCTATTAGAATCTTGTGTGTGCAGTATGATAGATTGATCCCTTTGATGTCTGACATCTTCCAAGCGATTTCTCCTTCAATACTTGTAAAAGTGAGATTTTCTCTTTTTCGGACAATTTAGATGAGATAATTATAGGAAAGAATTGTCTTCATGCAGGTAAGCGTATTCTAAGTGGTGAGGCAAGTCTTTCAACTCAGGTTTCTTTTCATTAATCTCATTTGCACTAGTAGAATAAAGGTGTTCCCTTTCTACTTCAACAGGTTTTGGTGTTTCCTGCGCAACTAGATACGGCATATTTATAGACACGATACGCCGTATTGGTTCATCTAAACTAGAATCATTGTCGGTTTCGCATTCAACGGGTTCACATCCTTCTAGATCTGATAGATCAATTGATTTTTCTAACCCTCTTGATAAAAACAAATCAGGTTCCTCATTTGCCAGTAATTATTGAGCTTCTGTGTTGATCGCGTCGTCTAAATCATCAATCCCATAGCATTCATCGTCTTCAGTGGGTGGTCTCTTAATTGATTGATCTACGTCAAAGATCACTTCATCGTCTCCTACCATTAGCGTTATCTTTTTGTTGAATACGTGTATCATTGCTCGAGCGGTTTCCAAAAATCTTCTTCCTAAAATAATTGGAACTCTTGAGTCTTCGGGCATATCTAAGATAACGAAATCTATCGGAAGGACGAACTTATCAACTTTTATGAGCACATTTTCGATTATTTCTCTTGGGTATTGGATTGATCTATCTACAAGTTCTAAGCTCATTCTAATAGCCTTTGGTACACCTAACCCAATTTTTATACATCATATATGGCATCAAACTTATGCTAGCCCCTATATCTGCTAAAGCATTGTTGATATGCAATTGGCCAATGTCATAGGGAATAGTAAAACTTCTTGGGTCTTTTTCTTTTGATGGAAGTTTGTTTAACAATACTAATGAGCACCTTTAATTCATAGTTATCGTATAAGCTTCTTCGAGTCTGGCCTTATTTGTCAGCAAACCTTTAAAAAATTTAGCATATTTTGGCATTTGGGCTAGGGCTTTGATGAAAGGTGGATTTATGTGGAGCTGCTTCAGGTTTTCTAAGAACTTTTTCTGCTGAGCCTCTTCTTTTTCCCTCCTTAATCTTCGAGGAAAGGGAATAGGTGGCGTTTGGATCTTATTTGAAGGTTGGGCATCAGGTTCGTTGGTTTTCTGAGGTTGATCATTGGTGAGGACTTCATTTGATTCAACTGGCTCGTCGTGATTTACTGCTAAAGGTTCTTCGGTATAAACATTGGTTATTTTGATCATCTTGAGTCGTAGTTTTTCCTCCTCTGGTAGTTACTCCTTTAACTTTGCAATCTATTGTTGGAGTATTATTGATCACTTTTAACAACTCTTGTACCCTAAATATCAGCTCAATTAATGAATTGTTTCTTTCTTTGAATAAGATTTCGTTTGTTGTTTGGAAGTCACAAATGAATGCCCTCATCTTTTTGTGTTCACGTTTTCCTTCATCAATGAACTAGTATAACATTTCCTCCATCGTTAACTTTCTTTCTGGATAGGTAAAATGATATGGACGAAGTCCGGATGCTGCTCCTAAAAAGTAAGACATGATTCAAAGTAAAGCAATTCAAGGAAAATAGACTTGCAAAAATATATTAAACTTTTTCCAATACGCCGTATACAAATAATTGAATACGTCGTATTGCTGATCAGAACGAATATGTTGTATTGGACAGAAGGTTGGATACGTCGTATTCAATGGTCGTGGATACGCCGTATCGAGTTATCTACCAAAATAGTGTATTAGGAAAACAATTAAATTAAACACACAAATATACAAGCAAACAATTAAACTAACAAATATACAAAATTT
The DNA here is from genome assembly GCA_026074375.1 of Tanacetum coccineum. Taxonomy (NCBI): domain Eukaryota; kingdom Viridiplantae; phylum Streptophyta; class Magnoliopsida; order Asterales; family Asteraceae; genus Tanacetum; species Tanacetum coccineum. The sequence goes on along the minus strand of BQNB010050502.1, from coordinate 1,108 downwards.
ACAAAAAATACAAGAATATACACTAATCTAATTTACATTACTCCTAAGAGTTAGAAATAATCTAATAACCAAAATAAAAAATAAAAATCAAGATTAAATTTCACTCATCGGCAACGGCGCCAAAAACTTGATGTGTCGTTGTGTGGTGTATATTTTTATGATTCAAGTTTTAAATTTATATTTTGCCGACTTAACCAAAAACAACACTTTAACGGGCAGTGTACCCGATCGATGGTAGATTCGTGGTAAGTAGGGTGTCGAACACTTGAAGCGAAGTTAAATCTCTTAATTTATTAATATTTTGGTTATCTAATCTAAGTTAATTCTAATCTAAGTCAAACCTATGTTAATCCTTTGTTAGTTCTAATCCTAATTATAACAGGTAAAAAGGGGGGTTTCAGTCTGAGAGACTAGCACAGGTTTGGTGGTGAATACAATCAATTCAAGACACTTTAACCCACGCAAGCAAATTAACAGAAGATAAAAGGGCGGTCAAGCCTTATGATAGAAAACTGTATTAGCCATCATTAATCCGATTAAAAATTGGTTTGTTTATTTAGTGCAATGATTACTTATCTCGAGGTGGTATATCATTCTTAGACTTAGGCGGGACTTCTTTCTAAGAGCTAGACACATTAATTCTGTCACAATTAAAGCATTCGCATAAAGCATCCTTATTTGCTGATTATAATCTATCTTAGGGATTAAAGCAATGGTGCTCTTGTTAAACCCTAGCTCATAGAGACTTTACCCACTTTGTTAACAATAAGATTTCACTAACAAAAGACACGATCTGGAGGTCGAGGAGGATAGAAATGAAAGTAAGCCATTTAATTAGAGAGAGAAAGGAAAGAGTGTGTGTTTTTTCTAGAGAGAGAAACAACACACACTTATGAGACAAATGATTATCCTCACCCCTTCCATGGAAGTATGGAGGGGGTATTTATAGTCCTAGTGACACCTAACTATTGTAACTTGTCATTATTAGTCCCTACGTGTCACACTATAACAAAACTATTGTAATTCCATATATGTCACCATATTTTAAGGCTAACAATCTTCCCCCAATATGTGGACATATGGAATTACTTATAATGTTCCTATCAGG